>JAHLWY010000859.1:0-39571 GCA_020002185.1 Paraescarpia echinospica
CACAGTAGTACTTAGTACAGTACCCCCCATTGTATATTCTACTTCTTCGTTCCCATGTCCTGTGTGGAGGTATTTACATTTCCCAAAATTGAACAGCATTTGCCACTTTTCAGACCATTTGATCAACCTGTCAAGATCATCTTGTAAATGCTGTCTATCTCCATCACTGTTAATCCTTCTAAACACCTTTGTATCATCCGCAAATTTCAACACCTTGCTTGTTATTTCATCATCCAAATCGTTGATATATATTAAGAATAATATAGGTGCTAGTACTGATCCCTGTGGTACCCCACTCAATACCGATTTCCAGTTTGAAGCCTCCCATCAACTACTACACATTGTCTTCTGTCAATCAGCCATTGTTCTATCCAGTTTATTATACCATTTCCTATGCCATGGGCCTTTAGTTTAAGCAGTAATCTTTGATGTGGTACTTTGTCGAAAGCTTTTTGAAAATCTAAGTAGACGATATCTACTGGTGATCCCTCATCTACCCACTTAGTGATGTCTTCCAAAAAACATAACATATTTGTTAAGCATGACCTCGCTTAAAAAAACCATGTTGAGATGGGTTTATCAAGTTTTGTTTAACAAGAAAATCCACCATGTGATCTTTAATTAGTCTTTCTAACAATTTACAAATCACTGATGTTAAACCCACTGGTCTATAGTTCTCTGACTTGTTTCTCGAACCTTTTTTGAATAACGGTATAATGTTTGCTTCTTTCCATTCTAAAGGAACCACTCCCTCTTCTAATGACAAGTTGAAAACTGTTGCAAGTGGTATGCTAATTTGTTCTACAATTTCTAATAGTAGTTTGGGTGGAATATCATCCACTCCAGGTGATTTATTATCCTTCATAGCCTATTTTCACTACCATTTAAGCCAAGCAAATAATTGCCCTAAATTGAATTCGCCCCTGAACCTGTAGGGGCCTGGTACTCGGTAGAACTAATATCTTCCCTGGTAAATGTCTCCTCGAACTAAAGTACCTTATTCAGGATTCTGCCATTAAGAATCCCTCTGATATTATATATTTCCAAAATTATCTTCTAGAGGGACTGACTTTATCTTGAACTTTCTACAGTTTCCTGGAACATACGCATACAAACTCTTGTCATCATGTTTTATATTAATAGCTGCACTGTTGTTCATAGCTTCTCTTTGGACACTTTCTAATTCTTTAGCTGTAGTTTATGTTAAGTGTTTTATAACTGTTGTAGTCTTCATCATTTCCAGTACATCTATATGACTTCCACATCATTTGTTTGTACTTAATTTTTCTAATGGCTTCTTCGATAAGTGTTTCTTTTTGGACCGTTTTCCTTGTTTTTTGAAGGGTACAAATTTATCGACTATGCACTTAATTTCACTCTTTAATACATTCCAGCATTCTGTTGCCGTCTTATTTTTCAGTATGTTATTCCAGTCTATCTTTGCTAAATATTTCCTCATGTCCTTATACCTTCCTTTGTGGAAATTTCTCCTATACTGCTTTTTACTATTCCTTTCTGATTTTACTTTGATGGTAAAATGTATCTGGTTGTGATCGCTACTCCCAGTGGCTCACATATATTGACATTGTCAACTAATTCATTCAGGAGGACACAAACTAAGTCTAACACATTCTCTCCCCTGGTTGGTTCTTGCACATGTTGAGAAAGGAAACTATCTTGTACTAAAACTAAAAACTTGTGGTCCTCACTACCCATACTCTGTAGATTTCCATTTTATATGCCCATGGTTAAAATCCCCCATAATAACACAGTCCCGTTTGCTCACTTCCCTTATAGCGTTTTGTATTTTTCATTCTCTTCTATGCTTATGTTTGGACTTCGATAAACTAATCCAACCGTTAACGTTGAGTTTCCTATAACTATGTTACACCAAACAGCTTCTTCGCAATCTGCTTCTTTTCACTCTTATTTCATGTTTGAATAGATTTTTACTATAGGTGTACAACTCCACCCTCCCTTTTCTCCTATTCTATCTTTTCTAAACATTACATATCCTGTCAGTCCCAATTCAGTACCTTGATATATCGGTGGAAAATCCAGGGATTCGGTTATACCTATTATAAGGAGGGTCAATATCTCTGCACATAATGTTTAGTTCATTTCTTTTGTTTACTATACTCCTTGCATTTAAACAAACACATTTATATCCAGCTTCCAGAAGAGTTTTCCACACTGTTATTTCGTTGATTTATTTGTGCTGTCTCTTTTTATCTATGCCTCCATTTTGTAGTTTCTGAGGAGTCCTCCTCAGTGAATTCAGCTTAAATAGATACAACCTGTCCCACTGGTTAACAGATCGCAGTAGTCTCTCTGAGAGCCGCTGCCTTCACTCAAGACAGGAGGTCATCTCTCATGTACACATCTTCCCTCCCAACAAAGTATCCCCATAAATCTGTGAATCCCACCCCTTCTTCGTCACACATCTGCTCAACTAGTGCGTTGATCGCCATCCTCTTACAGTTTCTATACGTTGCCCCCCTTCCTCCCATTACTGGCAAAATTCCTGACAGAATAACTTGTTCAACTCTTGTCTTCTTTAGCTTCCTCACTGTCTATACTTCTGTACTATCGCAGTTGTTCCCTCCCTATCTGCATTATTTGTTCCTACATGTACCAGTATAGACCCCCTTGCCATGTCCCAATACCTTCTCTACCCTGTCAGTCACATGTTCAATCCTAGCTCCCGGTAGACAAACAACGACGTCTTTCCCCTCGCTCAGTGTCTTGTCCGTCTTTCTCATAATGGAGTCGCCCATAAACACACTCTCTTTCCTCATTGCCCCCTCAATCACTGCCTTAGAATAGCTCCTTCTTCGGTTTAAGACTATCCGTTTGTTGTCTTTTCCCCCTGTCGTCTTCTCTCCTGTCACATTCTCTTCCGATCCATTCTTTCCTGTCGCTTTTTCTCTTGTCACCTTTCCTTCTGTCAGCGTTCCTTTTATCGACTTCTCTTCTATCACATTTGCTCTCACTTCCTTTCGTCCCTTCTTCTTTCGTCCCATCTCCTTTTCCTCTCTCCTCTCCCGTCCCATCTTCCCTCCCTCCTTCTCTACGGTCACTTTCTTTCCTGTCACCTTCACGCTTGTCACGTTTTCTGTTGTCGATTTTCCAATTTCTTCCCCTCCAATCACCTTCCCTCCTCTCAATCTCCTTTCCTCAGTTTTTCTTTTGCCACCGCTATTCTCCTTCAGTCTTGCAGTATTTCACCTTCTTTCCCTGTCGTCTCTCTCCATCACATCTGCCTCCCTATAATTCCCATCTCCATTCCTTCACAATATCTTTGTTTACATCCTAATCTTATCTCCGCAAAGGTGAATCCTTCCTCCATGGTTTCTGCCTATGACTTCCCACAGCCGGACAATGCAAAATCTACCCAGCTGTGGCAAATGCAAAATCTACCCAGCTGTGGCAGTGATCGCACACCAAGTGTCGCTTTGCCTTGACTTGCCGCTTGCACGGCGCCATATCCCGATCAGAAATTATTTAATAACTTAACTAACTTAGTCTTTATAAAGACTGTTTCCTGTGTACTACAGCACACTTTAGGTTACAAATTTCAATTACACAGCCAACTATTTATTCTGACACGAACGCTAACATTACCGGTAGTGACCTAATTTAAATACAATCAATTACGTTATGTTAGGCTGCTTTATTTATTTAGGTTACGCCGCCCGACTATCGCCCTTGCTTAATTTTAACAACAATGCTACCTAATCAAAATATCTAGCAAGTACTGGCTTACACAGATATTATCTTATGTAAGTAGTTTGATGGTTGTTACTTTATCTCCTATATATTCTACCACATAATCAGGTTTGTTAAATCTTGTTTTCAAATTATCGAAGCTTAAGTGAGTTACACTATTATCACTCACTATACTAAGGTATTCTAAAATACTATAACTAACTAACTTTAAGCACAACTGCTACTCAATATATGTTTATTGCAACTTTATGAATGATATTAAGGCAAGAATAATACTTATCAATCAGTAATTCCACTTGTTTATAAACTTTTCTGCACCACCAATTTCTACGATCTATCTCCGCCAAATATAGCCTCTTTATTTGAGAGTTGGGAACAAATAGTACATACACCCTACTACTTACACCAAATAGCACATACACCCTACTATGCACCCACTGTCACATACACCCTCGTATGCAGATACTGTCAGATACACCCTCCTGTGCGGACACTGTCACATACACCCTCCTACGTGCCAACTGTCAGATACATCCTCCTGTGCACCCAGTGTCACGTACACCCTCCTATGTGCCAACTGTCACACACACCCTCCTATCTACCCACTGTCACATACACCCTCCTATGGGCCCACTCTCACATACACCATCCTATGGGCCCACTCTCACATACACCCTCCTACATACCCACTGTCACATACACCCTCCTATGCACCCACTGTCACATACACCCACATATGGGCCCACTGTCACATACACCCTCCTATGCGCCCACTGTCACATACTCCCTACTATGCACCCACTGTTACGTACACCCTCCTATGCACCCACTGTCACGTACACCCTCATATGCACCCACTGTCACATACACCCTCCTATGGGCCCACTGTCACATACACCCTCCTATGCACCCACTGTCACATACACCCTCATAGGCACCCACTGTCACATACACCCTACTATGCACCCATTGTCACATACACCGTCCTATGGGCCCACTGTCACATAAACCCTCATATGCAACCACTGTCACATATACCCTACTATGCACCCACTGTCACTTACACCCTCCTATGGGCCCACTGTCACGTACACCCTACTATGCACCCACTGTCACATACACCCTCCTATGGGCCCACTCTCACATACACCCTCCTACACGCCCACTGTCACATACACCCTCCTATGTGCCAACTGTCACATACACCGTCATATGCACCCACTGTCACATACACCCTACTATGCACCCACTGTCACATACACCCTCCTATGGGCCCACTGTCACATACACCCTACTATGCACCCACTGTCACATACACCCTCCTATGTGGACACTGTTACTTACACCCTCCTATGCCCCCACTGTCACATACACCATACTATGCACCCACTGTCACATACACCCTCCTATGTGCCCACTGTCACATACACCCTACTATGCACCCACTGTCACATACACCCTCGTATGCAGACACTGTCAGATACACCCTCCTGTGCGCACACTGTCACATACACCCTCCTATGCGCCAACTGTCAGATACATCCTCCTGTGCACCCAGTGTCACGTACACCCTCCTATGTGACAACTGTCACACACACCCTCCTAACTACCCACTGTCACATACACCCTCCTATGGGCCCACTCTCACATATACCATCCTATGGGCCCACTCTCACATACACCCTCCTACATACCCACTGTCGCATACACCCTCCTATGTGCCCACTGTCACATACACCCTCATATGCACCCACTGTCTCATACACCCTACTATGCACCCACTGTCACATACACCCTCCTATGGGCCCACTGTCACATACACCCTATTATGCACCAACTGTCACATACACCCTCCTATGTGGACACTGTCACATACACCCTCCTATGGGCCCACTGTCAGATACACCCTCCTATGCACCCACTGTCACATACACCCACATATGGGCCCACTGTCACATACACCCTACTATGCACCCACTGTCACATACACCCTCCTATGCGCCCACTGTCACATACACCCTACTATGCACCCACTGTTACGTACACCCTCCTATGCACCCACTGTCACGTACACCCTCATATGCACCCACTGTCACATACACCCTCCTATGGGCCCAATGTCACATACACACTCCTATGGGCCCACTGCCACATACACACTCCTATGGGCCCACTGTCACATACACCCTCCTACGCGCCCACTGTCACATACACCCTACTATGCACCCACTGTCACATACACCCTCCTATGCACCCACTGTCACATACACCCTCATAGGCATCCACTGTCACATACACCCTACTATGCACCCATTGTCACATACACCGTCCTATGGGCCCACTGCCACATAAACCCTCATATGCAACCACTGTCACATATACCCTACTATGCACCCACTGTCACTTACACCCTCCTATGGGCCCACTGTCACGTACACCCTACTATGCACCCACTGTCACATACACCCTCCTATGGGCCCACTCTCACATACACCCTCCTACACGCCCACTGTCACATACACCCTCCTATGTGCCAACTGTCACATACACCGTCATATGCACCCACTGTCACATACACCCTACTATGCACCCACTGTCACATACACCCTCCTATGGGCCCACTGTCACATACACCCTACTATGCACCCACTGTCACATACACCCTCCTATGTGGACACTGTCACATACACCCTCCTATGGGCCCACTGTTACTTACACCCTCCTATGCCCCCACTGTCACATACACCATACTATGCACCCACTGTCACATACACACTGCTATGGGCCCACTGTCACATACACCCTCCTATGGGCCCACTATCACATACACCCTCCTATGGGCCCACTTTCACATACACCTTCCTATGGTCCCAGTGTCACATACACCCTAATATACACAAACTGTCACATACACCCTACTATGAATCCACTGTCACATACACCCTCCTATGGGCCCACTGTCACATAACCCTCCTATGGGCCAACTGTCACATACACCCTCCTATCTACCCACTGTCACATACACCCTCCTATGGGCCCACTATCACATACACCCTCATATAGGCCCATTGTCACATACACCTTCCTATGGCCCCAGTGTCACATACACTCTCCTATCTACCTACTGTCACATACACACTCCTATGGGCCAACTGTCACATACAACCTACTATGCACCCACTGTCACATATACCCTCCTATGCGGACACTGTCACATACACCCTCCTATGCGCCCACTGTCACATACACCCTCCTATGCACCCACTGTCACATACACCCACATATGGGCCCACTGTCACATACACCGTACTATGCACCCACTGTCACATACAACCTCCTAAGCACCCACTGTCACAAACACCCTCATATGCGCCCACTGTCACATACACCCTACTATGCACCCACTGTCACATACACCCTCCAATGCACACAGTCACATACACCCTCCTAAGAACCCACTGTCATATACACCCTCCTAAGGGACACTGTCAGATACACCCTTCTATGCACCCACTGTCACATACACACACATAAGGGCCCACTGTCGCATACACCCTACTATGCACCCACTGTCACATACACCCTCCTAAGCACCCACTGTCACAAACACCCTCATATGCGCCCACTGTCACATACACCCTCCTACACGCCCACTGTCACATACACCCTTCTATGCACCCACTGTCACATACACCCTCCTATGCACCCACTGTCACATACACCCTCATATGCACCCACTGACACATACACCCTACTATGCACACACTGTCACATACACCCTCCTATGGGCCCACTGTTATATACACCCTCCTATGCACCCACAGTCACATACACCATACTATGCACCCACTGTCACATACACCCTCCTATAGGCC
Organism: Paraescarpia echinospica; assembly: GCA_020002185.1. Classification (NCBI taxonomy): domain Eukaryota; kingdom Metazoa; phylum Annelida; class Polychaeta; order Sabellida; family Siboglinidae; genus Paraescarpia; species Paraescarpia echinospica. The sequence goes on from JAHLWY010000859.1 coordinate 7,605, forward strand.
CACTGTCACATACACCCACCTATGGGCCCACTGAAACATACACACTCCTATGGGCCCACTGCCAAATACACCCTCCTATGGGCCCACTGTCACATACACCCTCCCATGGGCCCACTGTCACATACACCCTCCTTTGGGACCACTATCACATACACCCTCCTATGGGCCCAATACACCCTCCTACGCACCGACTGTCACATACACCCTCATAGGCACCCACTGTCACATACACCCTACTATGCACCCACTGTCACAAACACCCTCCTACGCACCTACTGTCACATACACCCTCATAGGCACCCACTGTCAGATACACCCTCCTATGCACCCACTATCACATACACCCACCTATGGGCCCACTGTCACATACACCCTACTATACACCCACTGTCACATACACCCTCCTACGCATCTACTGTCACATACACCCTCATAGGCACCCACTGTCACATACACCCTACTATGCACCCACTGTCACAAACACCCTCCTAAGCACCCACTGTCACAAACACCCTCATATGCGCCCACTGTCACATACACCCTACTATGCACCCACTGTTACATACACACTCCTATGCACACATTGTCACATACACCCTCATATGCACCCACTGTCACATACACCCTACTATGCATCCACTGTCACATACACCCTCTTATGGGCCCACTGTTACATACACCCTCCTATGCGCCCACTGTCACATACACCATACTATGCACCCACTGTCACATACACACTCCTATGGGCCCACTGTCACATACTCCCTCCTATAGGCCCACTATCACATACACCCTCCTATGGGCCCACTATCACATACACCCTCCTATGGGCCCACTGTCACATACACCTTCCTATGGGCCCACTGTCACATACACCTTACTATGCACCCAATGTCATATACACGATCTTATGGGCCCAATGTTATATACACCCTCATAAGGGCCCACTGTAACATAACCCTACTATGCACCCATTGTCACATACACCCTACTATACACCAACTGTCACATTCACCGTCCTAAGCACCCACTGTCACATACATCCTCATATGCGCCCACTGTCACATACACCCTACTATGCACCCACTGTCACATACACCCACCTATGGGCCCACTGTCACATACACCCTTCTATGCACCCACTGTCACATACACCCTCCTAAGCACCCACTGTCACATACATCCCGATATGCGCCCACTGTCACATACACCCTCCTACGCACCCACTGTCACATACACCCTCCTATGCACACACTGTCACATACACCCTACTATGTACCCACTGTCACATACACCCTCCTATGTGCCCACTGTCACATACACCCTACTATGCACCCACTGTCACATACACCCTCGTATGCAGACACTGTCAGATACACCCTCCTGTGCGGACACTGTCACATACACCCTCCTATGCGCCCACTGTCAGATACATCCTCCTGTGCACCCAGTGTCACGTACACCCTCCTATGTGCCAACTGTCACACACACCCTATCTACCCACAGTCACATACACCCTACTATGCAACCATTGTCACATACACCCTACTATGCACCCACTGTCACATACACCGTCCTATGGGCCCACTGTAACATAACCCTACTTTGCACACTTTGTCACATACACCCTACTATGCACCCACTGTCACATACACAGGTCCTATGGGCCCACTGTCACATAAACACTCATATGCAACCACTGTCACATACACCCTCCTATTGGCCCACTGTTACATACACCCTCCTAAGCACCCACTGTCACAAACACCCTCATATGCGCCCACTGTCACATAGACCCTCCTATGCGCCCACTGTCACGTACACCCTAATATGCACCCACTGTCACATACATCCTCCTATGCACCCACTGTCACATACTCCCTCCAATGAACACACTGTCACATACACCCTCATATGCACCCACTGTCACATACATCCTACTATGCATCCACTGTCACATACACCCTCCTATAGGCCCACTGTCACATACACCCTCCTACGCACCCACTGTCACATACACCTTACCATGCACCCACTGTCACATACACCCTCCTATGGGCCCACTGTCACATACACCCTATTATGCACCCACTGTCACATACACCCTCGTATGGAGACACTGTCAGATACACCCTCCTGTGCGGACACTGTCACATACACCCTCCTATGCGCCCACTGACAGATACATCCTCCTGTGCACCCAGTGTCACGTACACCCTCCTATGTGCCAACTGTCACACACACCCTCCTATCTACCCACTGTCACATACACCCTCCTATGGGCCCACTCTCACATACACCCTCCTACACGCCCACTGTCACATGCACCCTACTATGCACCCACTGTCACATACACCCACCTATGGGCCCACTGTCACATACACCGTACTATGCACCCACTGTCACATACACCCTCCTAAGCACCCACAGTCACAAACACCCTCTTATGCACCCACTGTCACATACACGTGTCAGATACGTACGGACAGACTCGACGTACGTTTACACTGCCTATGATCAGTCGTCTGTTTAAACCAATTTTATTTTATTTTCAATCGGCACGTTTTGTAATATGTGTTTGTACACCACTTCTGGATTTCGCCGGGAAGATGAATCGTACGTGTGATGAACCTGTGTGAGTGACTTTAATGATTTTGCTTTTCAACTGAACATACAAGCCCATTATCGCCCAACCAGTGACCAACAGGTGTCTCACCACCAGTTGAAAACTACAACAACAACCTACATTTGTGGCTACCTGTAGCATACCCGTGTTGCGTGTGGCCCTTTCACCGTGACACCCACAAGGTACACTATTGCGTCATGGCGAGTGTTACAACCAACAAGCCAATGACCAGAGCGAGCGGGGCGACTAACAACACAACGAACAATGAACCAAGCCTCGCATCTATCGCTGCTGACATCAAGTCATTTAGGGACATCATTGAAAATAGATTCTCAACTTTCGAGAAAACACTATCTAAACAAATTGCGGATATGATCGAAGATCAGATGAAAGCATTCCGTGACGACATTAACACACGAACAGCAGCTCTAGAAGAAAGGATACTAAATCTCGAACAAAGATATACCTGTGTAGATACGGACGAGAACATGGAGGGCCGTCTTACAGCTTTGGAGAACAGGGTGCCCTCGTACGCAGACGTAGTGGGTGCACACGACGGTCGCGCTCTAAACAGTGTCGTTCTTAACCTACCCGAATCGGAGAACGAAAACGTAGTGGAAAAAATCAACCAAATACTGAGAGACGGGCTCAAGCTCACAAATGTAAAATGTGAAAAAGCTGTACGCAAAACATCCAGCAGAAACGGCTACCCTGGCGTCGTAATAACGACGTTTAAAACCGCTAATGACAAAGCGAAAGTAATGAAAACAAAAAAAGACTTACGACAAAGTGCGAAATATCGTGACATCATAATAGTCCACGACAAGCCAAAAGAGCAACGTGTAATCGAATCGAACTTCAGAATCCTCGTGAAAGCTCTTGACAACAACAACAAACTGGAACTACGCGGCTCCAGAATCACGAGATGTGACGCCGGATCTCGTAACGCCAACAACCGCGCTCACAATTCCCCATCAACCACCAGGAACAATGAACAAGGAAACAGTCGTGGTCGAAACCCAATAAATCGAGGGACACGTCGGGAGCGCGACAATAGATCAGATGTGCGCGGTCGTCGCTAGCTGTCCGTGGGATGTTGGAATGTTAACGGCTGGAAGCTAAACAAAAACACCGACAACTACCAAGTGAGGGCAAAATGTGTTAAACACCTCAACACGGATGTAATCGCCGTGGTGGAAACACATCTTACAGATGTAAACACGCTGGAAATGAATGGATATAAGTGGTGGGGGCATAATCGCACAAACCTGAACTGTCGGGCCAAGTCAGGGTCAGGCGGAGTAGGCATTTTTGTAAAAGATGCTCTGCTGCATGATTTTAATGTGAAAATTCTAGACACATCTGTGGAAGGAATAATGTGGATAACTTTCACAAGCAAGAGCTCGGATACTAGTTTTAGGATGTGTGTGTGTTACCTTCCTCCTGACGGATCATCACGTTACATTGACCCCGAAACCTATTACAACGAACTATTATCACATATATACCGATACCAGAAACTTGGAATATTCTTCATATGTGGCGATTTCAATGGCCGTTGTGGCAGTGAGCCTGATTACATTGAAGGTGTGGATGACATTCCTGAGAGAAAAGTTATTGATTTTAAAGTGAATTCACATGGACAATACCTCATCGACCTTTTAATATCATCAAACTGTTGCATGCTGAACGGTCGCGGTTCGTCGATAAACGACTTCACATCTGTTTCAACCAAAGGTTTGGCTGTCGTTGATTATTGCCTTGTACCGCATGAACGTTTGGCGTCGTTTACCGACTTTAAAATAACTTCAGCACGAAAGATATTTAATGACTCTGGGTGTGTATCGATTATTGACCCACACAAGACCATCCCAGACCACTCAATATTGACATGGGTTTTACTCCTGGATTACATGGAATGCTACGATAATACAGATCCGAACCCCAAAATTCCATGTACAACGAGATATAAATTAGAAGGCATTGACCAGTCATTTCTCGATGACGACACAACACAAAAACATTGAGCTACGCTCATGCAGTTCATTCAAAGATCTAATTTAACACAACAAAATCTGAACAATGTATATGATAGTTTCTGCGAACATGTTAAAACGGTGATGGAAGATAAACTTCAAAAAGTGGTCCATGTAAACCACTCAGTGCTCAGTAATAAGCGTAGACGCATCAAGAAACAATGGTGGACAAATGAACTTACTCACCTATGGAATAACCTCACAACAAGTGAACAATTGTGGATTAAGGGCGACGAACAAAATAAACCGCACCTGTTTGATAGGCATGTGCAAGCTGCCAAACGCAAATTCTGGCGTCAACAACAAGACAAACTACTTGATCTGCCGTCACATGATCCAAATGCTTTCTGGAAGCATATTGAAAAATTAGGGATAAAACAAGAACGCATCCATGATATACCAATGGAAGTGATGCTAGAGGACGGCTCCATATCCACTGATCATGATATTTGTGATATTACATAAATGGAGAACTGACTTTCACACTTTGCTGAACCCGGTCAATTACGAACAAACAACTGACTATCAACCGCCGGTGGAGACCCACTCACTGGGTCACAATGAACACCTTGATGGGCCTATCTCTAAGGAGGACATTCGCCTGGCCTTAAACAAGGCCAAGAAACACAAAGCGTTGGGTGATGATAACATCCCAGTCGAAACGCTGGTCAACGAAAATGCCATAGACTTCCTTTACGAACTATTTAATCACTGTTTTAACAACAGCATGGTTCCTGAAGCATGGCGTCGGGGCATTGTAACCCCGATACCCAAGTGTTGTACGTCTGATCCACGAGTGCCATTGAACTATAGGGGAATTACGCTTAGTTCCCATGTGTATAAAATATACTGCTCTATTTTAAATGATCGTCTTATATCGTGGGTAGAGGGCAACAACCTTTTGTGTGATGAACAAAATGGGTTTAGACCAGGTCGCAGTTGTCTCGACCACCTATCTACCATTACAAACATAATCAATACTAGAAAGAAATGCCGCCAGCAAACGTTTGCATGTTTCGTAGATTTTAGTAAAGCTTATGACCGTATCAATAGAAATTTCCTCTGGAACAAAATTAGGAACTTCAACATACAAGGGAAAATGCTTGAGGCTTTGAAATCATTATATGTTGATTACAAATGTTGTGTTAGGGTCAACAACTTAAAGTCTGACTGGTTCAATGTTGAATGCGGGCTTAAGCAGGGATGTGTTATATCACCTATCATGTTTAATATGTTTATAAACGATTTATTAACTGAATTGAAAGGCACGGGTAAAGGTGTTAAGATCGGAGACGAAATTGTTACAATGTTAGCATACGCAGATGACATTGTGGTGCTGGCCGAATCAGCAGAAGAACTGCAGACATTGCTAAATGTTATCTGGAAATGGTGCAATGACTGGGGCATGTCTATTAACAAAGACAAAACTCAAATTGTACATTTTCGTAATCCATCGATATCTGAGACTACTTGCGATTTTCTACTAGGTGACCAAAGCATATGCATCGTAAATAAGTATAAATATTTAGGTTTGATTTTAACTGAATATCTTGATTATAAGGTGATGGTAAAAACAGTAGCTACTACGGCAAACAGAGCTCTGGGTTTGTTAATGGCTAAGACAAAATGTAATGGAGGATTGCCTTTTAACTGTTTTACAAAACTATACGATGGTATGGTGCTCTCCATTATTAACTATGGTTCTGCTGTGTGGGGTACAAAGGAATATTCGGTCATAAATAGCATACATAATAGAGCCTGTCGATTTTTCCTGGGTCTGGGGGGCTACGAAGTATACCATCGTTATAATGACTTAAATATGCATAATCTTACTAATATAAGAGACCATGTTAATGTAAAGGCTATAATAGAACACACAGATGTTTGCCTGTCTGTATTACAGGAACAGCAATGTCTTCATATTATAAATAGAGAAGAGGGCAGAAATGGTAGTAGAAATAAACTAAGAACTTATAAACAGTTAAAAAAAAAATGTGTAACTCAGCATTATGTTAAAAAAATCATGACTAGAAGTAATCGATCAGCACTTGCAAAATTTCGATGTGGCGTGGCACCAATCAGAATTGAAACTGGACGTTTTGAACGAAATTACCCCCCACCTGAAGCTAGGACGTGTTATAATTGCACGAATTAAATAGAAAATGAGTTTCACGTTTTAATGAAATGCCCTTTATATGTTAACGAACGAAAAGAACTAATAGGCTATGCAACAATTAATGATCCTGCTTTTTCCAGTATGAATGATCAAGATAAATTTGTATATTTATTGAGTAATGACAATATAATAAGTAAAACTGCCAGCATCCTCCAAAAAATACTGCACACAAGATTACACAATACAACAAAATAATAGCACATGTTTATTAAATTATTACTGTTTTTATTTGTACATTTTTGTTTTTACAAGTCTCTCATAACTCTTTTTGAGTGGTCTTTGTATACAGTGCTAACTTTGAATGTAATATATTTATTTGTCTTGTATTTTAAAGCATGTATACGTGGAGTGAGACTCTAATAAAATACTACTACTACTACTACTACTACTACCCTCCTATGCGCCCACTGTCACATACACCCTACTATGCACCCACTGTCACATACACCCTCCTATGCACCCACTGTCACATACACGCTACTATGCACCCACTGTCAAAAACACCCTCCTAAGCACCCACGGTCACAAACACCCTCATATGCGTCCACTGTCACATACACCCTCCTACGCGCCCACTGTCACATACACCCTCCAATGCACACACTGTCACATACATCCTCCTGAGAACCCACTGTCATATAAACCCTCCTAAGGGCACACTGTCAGATACACCCTTCTATGCACCCACTGTCACATACACACACATAAGGGCCCACTGTCGCATACACCCTACTATGCACCCACTGTCACATACACCCTCCTAAGCACCCACTTTCTCAAACACCCTCATATGCGCCCACTGTCACATACACCCTCCTACACGCCCACTGTCACATACACCCTTCTATGCACCCACTGTCACATACACACTCCTATGCACCACTGTCACATACACCCTCATATGCACCCACTGACACATACACCCTACTATGCACACACTGTCACATACACCCTCCTATGGGCCCACTGTTATATACACCCTCCTATGCGCCCACAGTCACATACACCATACTATGCACCCACTGTCACATACACCCTCCTATGGGCCCACTGTCTCATACACACTCCTATGGGCCCACTGCCACATACACCCTCCTATGGGCCCACTGTCACATACTCCCTCCTATGGGCCACTGTCACATACACCCTCCTTTTGGCCATCTATCACATACACCCTCCTATGGGCCCACTGTCACATACACCTTCCTATGGACCCACTGTCACATACACCCTACTATGCACCCTCTGTCGCATACACCCTCCTATGGGCCCACTGTAACATAACCCTACTATGCACCCATTGTCACATACACCCTACTATGCACCCACTGTCACATATACCGTCCGATGGGCCCACTGTCACATAAACCCTCATATCCACCCACTGTCACATATACCCTACTATGCACCCACTGTCAAATACACCCTCCTATGGGCCCACTGTCACATATACCCTACTATGCACCCACTGTCACAAACACCCTCCTAAGCACCCACTGTCACAAACACCCTCATATGCGCCCACTGTCACATACACCCTCCTACGCGCCCACTGTCACATACACACTACTATGCACCCACTGTCACATACACCCTCCAATGCACACACTGTCACATACACCCTCATATGCACCCACTGTCACATACACCCTACTATGCATCCACTGTCACATACACCCTCCTATAGGCTCACTGTTACATACTCCCTCCTATGCGCCCACTGTCACATACACCATACTATGCACCCACTGTCACATACTCCCTCCTATGGGTCCACTATTACATACACCCTCCTATGGGCCCACTATCACATACACCCTCCTATGCAGACACTGTCACATACACCCTGCTATGGGCCCACTGTCACATAACCCTACTATGCACCCATTGTCACATACACCCTACAATGCACCCACTGTCACATACACCCTCCTATGGGCCCACTGTCACATACATCCTCCTACGCGCCCACTATCACATACACCCTACTATGCATCCAATGTCACATACACCGTCCTATGCATCCACTGTCACATACACCCTACTATGCACCCACTGTCACATACACACTCCTATGGGCCAACTGTCACATACACCCTACTATGCACCCACTGACACATATACCCTCCTATGCGGACACTGTCACATACACCCTCCTATCTACCCACTGTCACATACACCTTCTTTTGGGCCCACTATCACATACACCCTCCTATGGGCCCACTATCACATACACCCTCCTATGGGCCCACTGTCACATACACCTTCCTTTGGGCCCACTGTCACATACACCCTACTATGCACCCAATGTCGTATAAATGCTCCTATGGGCCCAATGTCACATACACCCTCCTATGGGCCCACTGTAACATAACCCTACTATGCACTCATTGTCACATACACCCTACTATGCACCAACTGTCACATACACCCTCTAAGCACCCACTGTCACATACATCCTGATATGCGCCCACTGTCACATACACCCTACTATGCACCCACTGTCACATATACCCACCTATGGGCCCACTGTCACATACACCCTTCTATGCACCCACTGTCACATACACCCTACTAAGCACCCACTGTCACATACATCCTGATATGCGCCCACTGTCACATACACCCTCCTACGCACCCACTGTCACATACACCCTCCTATGCACCCACTGTCACATACACCCTACTATGCACCCACTGTCACATCCACCCTCCTATGTGCCCACTGTCACATACACCCTACTATGCACCCACTGTCACATACACCCTCGCATGCAGACACTGTCAGATACACCCTCCTGTGCGGACACTGTCACATACACCCTTCTACGCGCCAACTGTCAGATACATCCTCCTGTGCACCCAGTGTCACATACACCCTCCTATGTGCCAACTGTCACACACACCCTCCTATCTACCCACTGTCACATACACCCTCCTATGGGCCCACTCTCACATACACCATCCTATGGGCCCACTCTCACATACACCCTCCTACATACCCACTGTCACATACACCCTCATATGCACCCACTGTCACATACACCCTACTATGCACCCACTGTCACATACACCCTCCTATGGGCCCACTGTCACATACACCCTATTATGCACCAACTGTCACATACACCCTCCTATGTGGACCCTGTCACATACACCCTCCTATGGGCCCACTGTCAGATACACCCTCCTACGCACCCACTGTCACATACACCCACATATGGGCCCACTGTCACATACACCCTCCTATGCACCCACTGTCACATACACCCTCCTATGCGCCCACTGTCACATACACCCAACTATGCACCCACTGTCACGTACACCCTCCTATGCACCCACTGTCACGTACACCCTCATATGCACCCACTGTCACATACACCCTCCTATGGGCCCAATGTCACATACACACTCCTATGGGCCCACTGCCACATACACCCTCCTATGGGCCCACTGTCACATACACCCTCCTACGCGCCCACTGTCACATACACTCTACTATGCACCCACTGTCACATACACCCTCCTATGCACCCACTGTCACATACACCCTCATAGGCACCCACTGTCACATACACCCTACTATGCACCCATTGTCACATACACCGTCCTATGGGCCCACTGTCACATAAACCCTCATATGCAACCACTGTCACATATACCCTACTATGCACCCACTGTCACTTACACCCTCCTATGGGCCCACTGTCACGTACACCCTACTATGCACCCACTGTCACATACACCCTCCTATGCATCCACTGTCACATACACCCTCCTATGGACCCACTGTCACATACACCCTACTATGCACTGTGTAACAGTCGATCATGTCAGCCTTGAGCCACACAGTGTGAACAATGAGAGAATACATTGCAGTAATTTTGGCAAATGTTCTCGTCATGGCGCTTACCCGGCATGCATGGTAGAATTAAAACAAAAAATAGGTGAGAACTTACTTTTTTTGGGAATAAACGTAGAGTGAACTTTCTCAAATCATCATCGTAGTCACTGGTCACTGGGGTGCTTTTGCAGTCATGTATATATGAGTTAGGCCATATTCACTCATATGAGGCAGGCAGGCAGGCAGGCAGGCAGGCAGGCAGGCAGGCAGGCAGGCAGGCAGGCAGGCAATTTGTGTCCTGTCATGTGTGTTGGATTGGATGGTGTAGGTCTTCTCTCATTGTGCTCGCACAGACAGTCAGTTTTGCAGTTCAAGTAAACGCTGCATAAATTAAGAATGTGATATTGTTAGAATGCTGTCTGTGCACTGCCCCCCCCCCTCCCCTGTCTTAGTTTCCTATACTTTACTCTCACAGCAATAATTTGGGACTGTCTTGTGGTGATCTTAATTGTGAGGTGGCTGCATTAGTGAGGTAACCATAAAGCAAAGTTTGACTATATAATAAGACTGGAAGAGAGGAGTGTAGATCTCACCTATCTCCACCGAGAATGACAGCAGATTTGAGTGAACCTTCCAAGCTGCAAATGAAAACTCATTGCACTCTTACAGTGGCTAGATAATACATCCCACAGCTGTGAATCAAAACTCATTGCACTCTTACAGTGGCTAGATAATACACCCCACAGCTGTGAATCAAAACTCAATACACTCTTACAGTGGCTAGATAATACATCCCACAGCTGTGAATCATACAACTGGTAATGTATTCCTATAGAATCAGACATCAACCTACTAAGCTGTATTATTTAACAAGATTTAACAAGATTGCCACCCAGAGAAATAACTCTAGGTGGGAGGTGGACAAGGAAGCCCTTTGGCTTATCGAGAGCCCAACCCTTTTATCTATGTGTAACCAGCACTCCTGAGGTATGTGTCGATTTTGTTTTTAAACATATTCACGCTACTAGCACCCACACTATCAGCAGATAATCTGTTCCATTCATTTACAGTCCTTTGTAAAAATGAGAACTTTCTTATATCTAATCTATACTGCTCCTTTGCTAATGTAACTTGATGGCCTCTAGTCCTTCTATCTTCCTTAACTGAGAAAAAATATTTCTATCAATATTCTCATAACCATTAAGTATGTTAAACACTTCTATCTGATCTCCTTTCAATATTCTGGTCTCTAGTGTTGTTAAACGACATTCTTTTAGGCGAATTTCATAACTAAGATCCCTCAGTTTTGGTATAATTTTAGTCACTTTCCTCTGTACTCTTTCTAGTATATCTATGTCCTTCTTGTGATATGGCCTCCATGTATACAATATTCTAAATGAGGCCTCACTATTGTTTTGTACAGCGGTATTATTAGTTCTTTTTCCTTATTTGCTATATTTCGCCTAATTAATCCAAGGATTTGATTTCCCTTTGAAGCTGCAATTCCACACTGCTCTGAAACCTTCATATCAGCACTAATGGTTAACCCTAAGTCCTTTTCTTTTACAGCAGTACTTAGTACAGTACCCCCATTGCATATTCTACCTCTTCGTTCCCATGTCCTGTGTGGAGGCATTTACACTTCCCAAAATTGAACAGTATTTGCCACTTTTCAGACCATTTGATCAACTTGTCAAGATCATCGTGTAAATGTTGTCTATCTCCATCACTTTTAATCCTTCTAAACACTTTTGTATCATCTGCAAATTTCAACACCTTGCTTGTTATTTCATCATCCAAACCCGCCATTGTATATTCTAGTACACGTTGTCTTCTGTCAATCAGCCATTTTTCTACCCATTTGATTATACCTGTCATATGCCATGGGCCTTTAGTTTAAGCAGTAATCTTTGATGTGGTAATTTGTCAACAGTTTTTTGAAAATCTAAGTAGATGATATCTACTGGTGGTCCCTTATCTACCCACTCAGTGATGTCTTCCAAAATACAACATATTTGTTAAGCATGACCTCGCTTTTAAAAACCATGTTGAGATGGGTTCATCCAGTTATGTTTAACAAGAAAATCCACCATATGATCTTTAATTAGTCTTTCTAAAAGTTTGCAAATCACTGATGTTAAACTCACTGGTCTATAGTTCTCCAACTTGTTTCTCAAACCTTTTTTAAATAACGGTATGATGTTTGCCTCTTTCCATTCTAAAGGAACCACTCCCTCTTCTAATGACAAATTGAAAACTACAGCAAGCAGTACACTAATTTGTTCTACAATTTCCAATAGTAGTTTGGGCGGAATCCCATCCACTCCAGGTGATTTATTATCTTTCATAGCCCTTATTTTCTTAGCTACCATTTCCAGGATTACAATTAACTGTAATAAATAGTCTGAATCTGCTCCCCTGAACTTAGCCTCTGGCACTGGCAGTGAACTAATATCTTCCCTGGTAAACACTGAAGTAAAATACTCATTCAGGTCTTCTGCCATTAAGAATACCTCTGATATTATATTTCTTACAATATCATCTAGAGGACCGACCTTATCCTGAACTTTCTGTTACATACGCATAAAAACTGTTGCTGTCATATTTTATATTAGAAGCTAATTTATGTTCATAGCTTCTCTTTGAATTTATAATGTCTGCTGTAGCTTGGTTAAGTGCTTATTTATAAATGTTGTAGTCTTTATAATTTCCACTACATCTATGACTTCCATATAATTTGTTTATACATAATTTTTCTAATGGCTTCCTTTGATGTGTTTCTTTTTGGACCGTTTCCCTTGTTTTTTGAACGGTACAAATTTATCGACTATGCACTTAATTTCACTCTTTAAGATATTCCAGCATTCTGTTGCTGTCTTATTTTTAAGTGTGTTATTCCAGTCTATTTTTGCTAAATATTTCTTCATGTCCTTATACCTTCATTTGTGGATATTTCTCCTGTACTGCTTTTTACTATTCCTTTCTCATTTTACTTTGATACTAAAATGTATCTGTTTGTGATCACTACTCCACAGTGGCTCACATATATTGACATTGTCAAATAATTCATTCCGTGAGGACAAAACTATGTCTAGCTCTGGTTGGTTATAGCACATGTTGAGAAAGGAAAGTATCTTGTACTAAAACTAAAAACTTGTGGTCCTCACTCCCCATACTGATTTCCATTGTATATGCCCGTGGTTAAAATCCCCACAGTAATACAGTCCCGTTTGCTTACTTCCCTTACAGCATTTTTTATTTTCTTCTGTGCTTATGTTTGGACTTCGATAAACTAACCCAACTGTTAACGTTGAGTTTCCTGTAACTATGTTACACCATACAGCTTCTTCGCAATCTGCTCCTCTTTCTAATTTTATTTCATAAGCCTGGATAGATTCTTTAATATATAAAACAACTCCACCTCCCTTTCTTCCTATTCTATCTTTCCTAAACATTACATATCCTGTCAGTCCCAATTCGGTATCTGATATATCTGTGGTGGTCCATGATTCCTATTATGTATCTTCTACCATAATGTTTAGTTCATTTCTTTTGTTTACTATACTCCTTGCATTTAAACAAACACATTTATATCCAGCTTCAGAAGAGTTTTCCAGACTGTTCTTTGCTGATTTATTTGTGCTGTCTTTATCTATGCCTCCTGTTTCAGGCTTCTCTGTGAGTTCCCCCTGCAAATCTAATTTAAATAGATGCAGCCTGTCCCACTGTCAACAGATCGCAGCAGGTTCTCTTGAGAAAACTGCTGCCCCCTTTTCCATTAAGATGGAAGCATGAAAACAGGACTGTAAAAATAATTGACACATTACTGTTTTATTGTAGTTAGACATAGGTATCATATCTTCACAGATGTACAGTGACTGTAATGAAGCAATGATTTTACTTTTTCCGTTCGTCTTCACAGTGCAATAGTAGACACATTGTTAAGACAGTCTGGTGTGCTGCGATGCCACCACACATGAAGCGGTGAATGTGTGAAATTGTCTTCTTTAATGCATGACAGTACTCGGTCATTTAGATGCATGGGTTCACAATACTGCCTACGGGTTGAAGCTGGTACAAATCATGTGCTGATTGATCTATCACTTCACACAGCATGATGACCTACCTCCTTCGTGAACTTGAGTGTCTGCAGGGCTAGTTCTTGCATTGGTGACATAATCAATGAATGCACACCAGAGGGCACATTGTGTACGCAGTCACTCAAACATCGGGATGGGGAACGCTGCCATCTTGCCGTTTCCAGTCCTCGCCATAGCAAGCACATCCTTACCATCCATTATGAGAGGAATTGTCTGAAACATTGTAACACATGACAATGTGTAAATTCAAATGTAATATATACATTTCCTAAAATCTACAATTCTATTGCTGATCCAAACATTTTCAACAGTACATAAAGTATGAAACTTCAAACAAAATGTTTACATTTTCAAAAACGATGATGTCCTATTTTAATAATAAATATAGTACAAGTTCCAAATTATTGTTCTGGGACATCTTGCATTGTTGCATAAAATCTAAAAATAATATAAACTATAAAAAATTATTGTTTGACAAACATAAATACTTCAAATTGATCAATGCAGATATCAATAGATCAAAACAATTAAACATGTAATGTGATAACAGATTTATAGATGTTTAAATAAAAAAATTACATCAAAATAAATCATGCCATGGTTGCTATGATCTAAAAGAAATATTTTCTGCCAGTTTTATTCTGCCAGAGTAAGGCTAGAAGTTTTTCTACAACCACGGTACCAACCTTCTTCTGAATGGGGGTTGGTATCTTGTATCCTTTTCGGATGACTGCATTGAAAACTCCAGGCGAAAGGCCTAAAAATTAAACAAAATATTTAATTGTACACATAAAAAAGACAGAGTACTAATGTTTTCTACATTTCAAAAGTATATCAAAGTATTTTATTTCTCCTTTCTATTAGATGCAGGTAAAAAGGCATAAAGGTGTATAAAATATTACATGTAGAAGTGTGTGACTGCAACATCTACCTGATAGACTGCTAAAAATTCACTAAATTCCAACAGAAAAAGAACTGAGTATTAAAGTTTCTCATTTTGAAAAAACTTTCTCAATTTTTTTTATATAATCCAACGAAACACCAGCTAAATTCATGAAGTTAGTTTTTAACAACTTATTTGAAAGTAAAATGTGATTCACATTTGCAACCTGTGCTTTATATTAGTGTTTCTCAACCGGTGTGACCCCTCAACCTCCCAAGTGTGTCGTGACATCTCTGGTGATGGTGTGCTCCCTCAACCTCCCAAGTTTGTCGTGACATCTCTGGTGACAGTGTGCCCCCTCAACCTCCCAAGTGTGTCGCTGCACACTGATGACGGTGTGCCCCCTGAATCTCCCAAGTGTGTCGTGACATCTCTGGTGACGGTGTGCCCCCTCAACCTCCCAAGTGTGTCGTGACATCTCTGGTGACGGTGTGCTCCCTCAACCTCCCAAGTGTGTCGTGACATCTCTGGTGACAGTGTGCCCCCTCAACCTCCCAAGTGTGTCGCTGCACACTGATGACGGTGTGCCCCCTGAATCTCCCAAGTGTGTCATGACATCTCTGGTGACGGTTTGCCCCCTCAACCTCCCAAGTGTGTCGCTGCACACTGGTGATGGTGTGCCCCTCAACCTATCAAGTGTGTCGCGACATCTCTGGTAATTACAATAAAAAGTAAA
The DNA here is from genome assembly GCA_020002185.1 of Paraescarpia echinospica. Taxonomy (NCBI): domain Eukaryota; kingdom Metazoa; phylum Annelida; class Polychaeta; order Sabellida; family Siboglinidae; genus Paraescarpia; species Paraescarpia echinospica. The sequence goes on from JAHLWY010000859.1 coordinate 24,006, forward strand.
AATGTTCTCGTCTTAATATTAAGCTACATTCATAGACACTGTTCTAAATTTCACCGTTTTATAAGCATGATGTCAGCGTTCAATTATGTGTATCTTGATAGGAAAAGAAGACGGACAGAAATGTGTGTGTTTTCATTAGTTCACCTGCATCCATCGTTAGTCCAACATATGATTTAATTTCTTATTGGTGTACTAAGCACTAGGACATTGCTCACTGGAGATGTTTAAAGAGATGAATAACACACGTCCTGAACAAAAACTACTGAATAATCATAGCAGAACATATAGTTATGCTTTGCAAAACAATTCAGCATTATTTATAGTAGACTGGCACTGAACAGTATGACTGGGTTTGTGATCGTTTCGCGTCATCTGAAGAGGTTTCCGCTGGGGAGCTTCCTCTAAACGTTTGAGAGGAACTGATAGACTTCAGGAGCGATCGCACCCTCATACTTCATATTTTGGGCCCATTAAAAATTAGTATCAAACCGTTGCTGATCGTACCATTGATGTGTTGCTATGATTTATGACAACATACCTGTGTGAGGTCAACTTCTCGACATTAATACTGATCAAGACCAAAAAGGATCAGGAACTTTATGTAAATCTTTCCAGCACAGAGCCGAACATTAAACGTCTCTGTTCCAGAAGACAGGCGCAAGTTTCTCACTAATGCCATGCAAATAGATGGTCCGGCCTATGCATTAATTGTTTAACATGTGATCTGTAATGATTTGAGAGACGTGTTTGGAAACAGAATATATATTTGCTTGAAAAATTGAATGTTAATCGAGATTTATTTTTAAATAAAACTACAATACATATTAATATATATTTCGTATGACACTTGAAATTAAATGATTTCTATTAAAAACAATTCATTTTTTCTAATACCCATATGAATACTCTTTCAGGAACAACATTCAGTATGTCAATATCTTGTTTGATGTTGATTTTATAGGCTTTTTTCTATTCAAAACTGGAGAAAATTGATGTGAGTTTTGGTGTTGTATGGACATGGATAATAAATCTACAAACAAATTATGCTGAGATCATTGATATTATAATTGCCCCAAATTATGACAAAAACTGTTGGAAAATAATTTCCAGTCTGAATTGGCCAATCATACCCCCTCTTTCTTTGAGATAATTAACATAATTTATGTGAGTCGCATATAAATTATAATTTTTTAAGTTTTCTGAAAATACAGATACAAATTTTTGGTACAGAAAAACACATTAAGCTGTCAATTTTTATGGTAAAGTTTGTTCACAGTGAAAAAAAATTGAATTGACTCCTTCGCAACGGAATATCACAAGACAAAAAAGTTTCCATCCAACATGAAAACCCTGTCCATCCGACACTAAAACTTTCCATCCAATACAAAAACCAACAGAGATCAGATGAGCATGGAGAAGCATTGAGAAACTTCATTGTTAAGCATTATATCCATAGTTTTTGAGCAAAGCTAAACTGGAGTTTGTTGAAGATAGACTACATGCCCATGTAGGCCTATGTACCCTGATACAGCCTTTGCATGACATTTAGATGACATTTCAATGTTCAATGATTTCACATGTTCCAGAGTCACATTCAGAACAGTTATTATGATATAAAAATCAAATACTGATGCGTTACTGGATATCTATGACTTCTTTGGCTAACATGGGTTTCTTTGTCGGATGGACATTTCATCAAATGATGGATGTAACAGTTTATCATTCCAAAAAGGAAAGATAAACACCAAAGGAAGCTTTTCTACAACATTTTTCTAGGAAACATGGATTATGGGGGTGAAAATGCTGTTTTATATTTCAATATCTGATGATTCCATGCGACACCAAAACCATTTCCATCTGAAATCAAAACAAATCACACCCCAGAGGAAAAGGGGTTAATCTGAAAAATATTAATTGATATATAGCATAGCCCACCCCTACCACCTCGCCCATCATCTTACCCAGGGAGAACACTGGTATAGTGCATTAACGCGAAAACTGTTTCAAATTTATGTCACAACAAACATCATTTATACATGTATACTCTCGGAAACTGTCTTCTGTGTGTGAGTGTGTATGTGTATAATCTGTCATACCCATTGACTGGAAGCTGCCAGACTTCTTCTTGCGGTTGTGTTCCATAATAAGAGTCCAAGCTAACTTCTCTGATACTTTTCATCTTCATCAAATCCCTCAACATCACCAGTCGGACACATCTGTCATGTAACAAAGTAGCACATACATTACATTGGCATAGGAACTTGGCATTGGCATGCTGCTGTCGGTTCGGTCAGACATGACAACGGGGTGCATTTTTTGCTGTGACATAAATTTTGGCTTTGACTCTCACTCAATCACTCAACATTATCAGACATGACATTCGAAGGTGGGAGGCAGGAGGTTGTTGTTACAATATGTTCACAATAACATATCATTTTTGCCTACCATCTCGTGAACTTTTCCGTGCTATCAGACATAACAATGGAAGATGGGGAGAAGAGGGGTATTCTTGTTGACAATTTTAATGGATTACGTTCTAAATTTTGCTACATTTTATTACAAAACCACTCAATACCCAGGTATTTGGGGAAGTCAGACCCCCTTTCTCAACCCTTATCCCCCAACTACCCCGGTTCCAATGCTGATGCATTAGATACATCTCTACTACACAATATTGGTGAAAGACGAGCTCATGCTTCGTCTCCATCCAAAAATGCATGCTACATAATGGGCTTATGGCAATTCGGACTACTAAAACTGCCCGTATAGCTTATCACATATGTCATGCATCTAGAGACACATCTACATTAACAGGTGTTCAACAACTATTAATTGGCAGGGTCCATTTTCGGACATTAATGCCAAGAGATGGGACTTTTAGAGAATGAGATGCTAGATCTCGTGACATCCAGCCTCGTAACCCAGCAACGGCCCTTGGTGGGCTATACACAACAATTGTAAGAAGGCATGTCAGCATCTATAGTATATTGCATTCAAACGAGGGAAACAGTTCACTATTTTTTTCAGCTACACATCTTTGGCCGATCACCTAAAGAACTTGTATGTTACTGTCATGGCTTAGACTTGGCATTATGCATCATAATACCACTGCAATCGTTTTGGTCCCATTCGCCCATTGTAGAAAATACACAACATTTGGTTGTGAATAGCCAAGATGGGCGATAACCTTGACTACCGCATATCAAATATTAAGGGCAATGACATACGACTAACAGTCCTAATGATAGGTGTTTCCAACGTTCCGTTTCCCTGCGGGTGATTTTTTACTTCCCCTGGCACAAACACCAGATAGAAGAAACAACGGCTTATACTTCTACGTGGTTGATCGGCATATTTGTGCGTGTCAACAACTGTACTGTGCCAGATGTGAAGGTGTGAAAAAAGTATAAAGTGCGAGTAAACTTAAAGTATGAACGATGTGTAAATAAAAGCACAGACCATGGCTTAGAACTATGAAACAAACCATTCACCTGAAGGCCTGGATGGTTGTGGCTACCAACACATTCCCGGGGAGGGCATTCCACCAGAACTTATGGCAGAAGACAGATTTTAATATGCCTGGGATGATGTTGAATGATGGAATTTACGCTCAACCTCCGAAGTATCAAAGTTAGGCAAAACTCCACTGATAACGGCGAAATCGAGGTGGATCCGGATTCTATACAAGTGCTCATATAGCCCAATAGTCATTACAGGTTCATACACATAATTCAAGATACTGAATCCTAGATGTAATGCCTCTTCGTTGTCGCTATGCGCGCCATCTTCCGGGACCCCACAGACCCTCCATTCCGCTGTCACGACACGATCATCTTCTGATAGGGAGGTCGGAAGAAATCACGCAAACGCGTTTGCATTGGGACGCAATGTTAAATCGCCTATGTTTAAAAAATTGTAAGTCCCTTGATTTATAAAGACTGATCATATATTTTATATCAAAAGAAACATAAATATGTCTTCTTTGTGATAAAAATACGTGCTTTTGTGAATTCGTAATGCTTCATACAGATACTCGTGATGAAACAACGACCCCCACCGAAATTTTGTTTCGTTGCGGACGCAGCCATATTTAATTTCGCGGAAGGGAGGTGTTTCTCATAAAATCACGTACTCGCGTTATTACCCGCCATGCTATGTTTGGTGGTATGGTTGAAATCGCAAAATGATGCTCTTTCTTTTGACGTGTTTCTTGTATGAATTGATATAAAATTAAGAAAAATATGATATGTTGAACATTGGTCATATTTAGAGAGGATTTAAGGTGTGAACAGCTTGCGGAAACTCTGGCAAACTACACATGTGCTATTTAGTAATGTATAAACGTAATATTAATGCAAATTTGGCGGAGATACACCTTTGCCCATTTTTGCCCCAAGCTCGAACGTAGCGGTACCCCATGTCCGGCAACGAATTTCTCCTATTATCGCTCACATACCCGGCGTACACATTGTTGCAATCTTATATTCTGAAGTTGTGGTTTAGCCATGCATTTGTTATTCGTGTTTACACATGCACAGACATGCTATCAGGTATTATATGGTGGACGTTATATGAATATTTTAAGTTTGTTTTCATGTTATAATCATGCAAAATAAATAACAAATGACAACAAATAAATGACAACCCCCTCCATAAATTAGACATCTAATATACTTCTAATTACACTGCATTGATCTTGATGTAACTAACTGCATGTATAAACATTGGCTTGGTGGTGTTTTTTGGGGTTGTTTTTTTACTGTATCTTCATAGAAGTATTTAATTTGTAGATGAATATATAACATGATTTAACATTTCCTGGTGTTGGTACAGTGCAACATTTTGCTCCAGCGGTGATTGATATGCATGCTTTTTCAACATTTTATTTTTGAATGCTGCAAGGACATTCTTCTTAAGCAATGAAATGCGGTGCTTTCTAAAAAAGACAAGGTGCGTCAAACAGGTTGTTGAAATCTGTTCTAAACGTCTTAGAAACGCCACAGTTTCTGCAAACAATTCTTTGCAGATATAACATTACATCAGATAATTCAAAGTTGCATAGCAATATATATTATATATATATTATGTATATATATGTATGTATATATATAATGTTGTACATGCATGCTGTGTAGCGGAATGCTTAGTGTTGCTTGCAGTAGTTGGCTATCCTTCTCACTTTACTAATTTTACGCACACGCACACATGCGGACACACACACACAAACCTACATATAAATTATGTTTACATAAGTATACGGTGCAAGGCCAAAGCAGAATGTTTACATCAATGCATGCAATATTTCGCTATGTTTATACTCTCACACACACTTTACTAACTTTGTATACATGACATGCATGCACGTACTAACTAACGTCCACATGATTTTGCTGGTATACCTACACCTTCTAAAACATGTCAGATTTTTTTGATATCCACATAATGGAAACCATTAAAGCATATCCTCCAACCTGTGGGTAGCAGGCTTCCCAAGCTGGTTCAATGTGGTATTTGACAACGAGCCAGATATATTGTGTACACGTGTATATACTATGGATGACGATTTGAGAGTGGGGGACCTGGAGATACTTTTGTAAGCTTTTCCAAAAGGTTAGTAGCCTAGTTAATTAACTTAATTTATGTATAATTCCTTTCTTAAATGATATTTAAAGGAAATACATAAAATATCAAGTTTTAGCTAAGTTTTTTGTATTGTACAAGATTATTTTTTCACATTTCCTTCAGATAAAAAAAACTGTCACACAAATTTATTCAATGGCCTTTACATAATTGTCTATAACTTCGCCAGTTTTCATCACAGAGATTTAAAACTGGTATGGCTGTTTATCTCTTAAATAGACCTTTCCAATGGTGTTTTGCATTTGCCAATCTGATTAATTATTGCATTTTCACCGACCTCCCTACTTCTGACGTGGGTTCTGTCGAACTTCGAAGTCGTCGTTTTCTTCTTTACATTCCGTTTTGATTGCGCCTTACCGCGTTTTTGGGGGAAACTTCTTTGTCATTTTTAACTTCAAATAAATACGTATGCTGGGTGTAAATAATGATTTAACTAGTCTTGGTGAACTTCGCTAGTGTTCACTAGTACTAGTAGTAGGGGTGATCGAGATCACTGTTAGATTTCCCATTGGCATTGCCATGGCGACCATGTTAACGTTTTGTCAGATTATAATAAAACTGTACCTGACAAAAATATCAAATTCATTCACAGCCACTGATATCATATCATTGATATACTGATGAAATTTCGTCAAAATCAAATACCTCCGGCTCTTTTAAAACGCATTCATACACGGTGCGATATTGACCAAAATTAGCCACATTTTTCTGCACCCACGTGTGAAATGTAGAAAAAATGGCAAAATATCACTCCGCCAACTACACTCTCCCAGATATGCGTCATTTCATTTCCAATACATTCTACGACAGAACCTTTTGATATGCCTGGTTTAGTGCACTCAGTTCACACACACACACACACACACACACACACACACACACACACACACACACACACACACACACACACACACACACACACACACACACACACACACACACACACACACACACACACACACACACACACACACACACACACACACACTCACACACACAAATATATATATATATATACACATACCTATATATATGTTCGCGTTTCAAACTACGGAGGTATGTAGGATTCGCTTATGCCTTTTCAACTATCTGCCCCGTCAGTCATCGCCATTCGACACGGCTGAGGGCACGACGAATCTCGACATCCACAGCGATTACAGTGTAACTAAAATAATCCTAAACATAACTGATTTCAACCACAACTGCTTATAATAATAATCCTAATCTTCAGAAAAATAGTCTGAAAATATACTCGCCATTTCAGCTTCTGACGTGTGGGTAGGGAGTACAGTTCTCACTTTGCGATGCAGTAGACAGTTTACAATTCGTAACAGTCGTTGCTGGTCCTTGCCTGTGTCACAGAATATGCAGGAATAGTTGGCTGATTTTGTTTGGGTAAGTAGTGTATTCACTCTCTTTCAGTGATCAGCGTACAACTGTCTATGCACCTTTAGTTTGGATCTTTCTCTGCCGTTTCTCTCGTTTCGCAGTCTGTAAGTCGCCGGTATACCACGCTCCATCTTGCCGTAATCGGACATGCTTTTCTTGCTTAGGCGCGAGCGAATCAACTAAGCTGACCAGCATATGATCGTATTGATCAACCAGTTCTTCTACGTTCAGCAAGTCAAGACCATACGATCGGAACAGTGGAATGTCTTGTCGAAAAGATACTGCATCAATGGTGCGTAACTTGCTATATTTGATTTTCATCAAACCAATGCGATGTTGAACATTCACAAAATTGATCAGTCGCCGTGCATCAATATTTGCAGCGTTTTTAATATGAAAGTTCAAATCACTCATGATCATCAGAGGTTCAGGTTTTATGGCATGCTGATCGATGAAACGGTCTCATTCTTTAAACAAAACCAGTTGTTGACAAGCCATTTTTCACTGATGGCGGCGAGCAGTAAATGACAAAGATTCTCATGGATGACGTAGGTGTTATGAATAATTATTTATTCCCCTCGTCTGATTATCACACTAACTATATAATCTATTCCCGTCATCTGATTGGGTCCAACGCATACGCTATGACTAACATCAACCATAACTAACTCAGATATAGTATATATATAATTTATAGCCATAATGTTTATTTTAATTACGCTATTTTAAAACAAGTATCAGTCTAAATTTATGTTTACACCACTAAGTCTTTGTATGTACATTGTTTTATTTTAGCGACTCTGTACACACTACTGAACAGAGTCGTACTCTGGAGACTAGTGTATAAATAAAGTTAATTATTATTATTATTAAGATGCGAGTGATATGTTTACAAAAAGTCTCATCATTCGAATTTTCAACTCTTCAGTGACGGTTGGAAGTATCTCCATCAGCTTGTCTCGTCTGAAGTATCAAATGCTCGGCTCATGTCTATGCGAAGAATCTCGACTGCGAAGCGATATTTCTGTGCCTTGGCACACAACCACCGATACATGAGCACTACGTCAACCGTACTTCGACTATGGAATCCACAATGCTCGTTCTGCTGGAAAGAGTCAACATTGTAGAGATTGGAACATTACAAATAATTGTGTATAACAACAGACTGTGTCCCCTCCCCCGCCAATAGAAGGGTTTTGTTTACAGACACTAGCGACAGACGAGCTATTCACGAAGAATCGAAAACACACCTGTCCAAACGATTCACGTGTCGTTCGCACATGTAACGCCATTTCGTATCGAAGAGAACCAACCTCGTCGTTCTTCCCGGTTTTAGTTAGTGGATTATACGTGGATTTCCCGCCGTCGAGCACTACTTAATGGTACATAACACGTTTCATACAGTTAAATATTTGAAAAAATGCAGGGCTGCTACGCAACTGTTCCGCAGTCAAAAAGAAAATCGTACAGAAAGCATATCCTAAGGATACGGACGGTTGTCAACGAATGTTACAAACGTATTCTTCTTCTTCTTCTTCCAATACACGCCTAGCCTCAACATGCTGAGGATACAGGCGGTGCCGTGGTTTGGGTAAGTCACTGTTGCGAATTACTTTATGTTGTATGTCCGAGGTCATGACATGAAGTCAATATTTGTGTGTGTGTGCGCGCGCGCATGCGTGTTTGTGTGCACGAGTCTGCGCGTGTCTGCTCATATCGGTGAGCGTCTTTGCATATCTGTATGTGTCTGTGCGTGCATGCGTGGGCCTACGCGTACCTGTGCGTGCATGCGCTTGCCTGTGTGTGCCTGTGCGTGCCTGTGCATGCCTGTGCGTGCCTGTCCGTGGCTGTGCGTCCCTGTGCGTGCTTGTTCGTGCCAGCGCGCACCAGCGCGTGAAAGCACGTGCTTGCGGGTGCTGGCGCGTACCTGCGCGTGCCTGTGCGTGTCTGTGCGTGCCTGTGACCAACTTGCAGCAAACCAAAATCGTACCGAACACATCGATCGGAAAACAAATTTCATTTTAACTCCCGATGATATTAGTACCCCTGGTGGATGGTGAACAATACCATTGCCACAAAATGTGTTTGAGTTGACACAAACCCTTTGACATTTACTGTTGACAATGCTAATAGAATGTGTTTCAGATTGGTGTGTACATTTGGTTGTTTTCAAGTTTGTTCTATTAAAGGGAATAAAAACACCTACTGCTTGAATTCATGTTATATTACATCCTGCTATCTATTTCCACGTCCACCAAGCCAAAAAAATTCAATGAATTATAAATTCCACATTTTATGCTGTGCATCCGGACATTTTCGAATATGCATATTTTTGGCGCGCTTTTCGGGATGCCGAGATGTGACGTCACTTATGACTCAAACTCGCATCAGGCCGACCCTTTCCATGCATTCAGAGCATGTTTACAAGTATAGGTTTTGGGTCGAAACGAGCTTCAGAATTAGTTATTGTGCAATATTCCGACGTAATACAAACACTAGTCATCATAGAGGAACAAGCAGTTATCTTACGGTTCCACATGAATCGAATTTTATTCAAAACAACGAATGCGAATGGGCCTACAAGTCGACTCCATTATCGGACACATCCGATAGTTTGTTCATTTGACAATTGAAAGGAAATTTTCATTACATGGAAATCTGTATCATTGTTTCACATATCTCACTTCATGACCAACGGTTCTGGCAGTAGGTCATGAAACGCCCATGTTATAAAATATACCATATGTGTCGTCTCTTACGAAACAAAAAGGAAAAGTAGGGTGAACGAGATTGTCCAATTTTAGAAACCGAAATAGGTTTAGAAGGACTCGACCTCCGTTCGACAGTCCGGCACGACCACTCGCGCATCTGTCTCCTGTACCCCTACCACTATCAGAAATCACACCTATTAATAGTAGGTTTAAACTTGAACAATTGATGTATTATTGTTTATTGTTAGTTATACATGTACTTTATTGTAGTAATTTATAATTTGATATTTTACTTTATTCTTAATTCTAGTTCTTATGTACCATGATAGATAGCCATAGGGTCTTTTTCAAAAATAATGTTCTTTTAGGGGGTAAGCAGGTCAGTGTTATGAAGCATTACAAACGGGTGGGGGTCTCAAAATTTTAATTTAGCGTAACATATTATAAGGATGGAGCCAACCAATATTACACGCACGGACGTAGACATGTCACATGGGATTATATTTTATCGTAACTAAAACATATGGCTTTTCCGCGATTGAAATTGTCAAGCGCCAAAAAATCTCGTATAACTCTACGCCAACGAGCGCTCAGTTTTGATGCGTTGTTTCAATTACCGCTTAACATTCTAAGCATAGCGTAAATGCGTCCTACAATCCTGATATGGTCGCTTGCCAACACGGAGTTATCCAATTTAGCTTCTATTACGCAACAAACCCTGCCGAGCGGGCGCTTCTGTCAATGCACCTGGAAATTTGTAAACGCGTGACAGTTGTATGTTGACCGACCAGTGTTAAATAACCGCCTGTCCTAATGTGGAAGGAGCGCAGTTGCCACGTTTGTGCAAAGCAAAATCGTTCTTCAGGTGAAGCAGTGCTTCCAGGGTAGTGTTGTAAGAAGCTCCCGAAGCGAGATCCCGAGCCGATCATTGGTACAGTTAGCTCTGTATCATAGGCAGTACGACTCCAGTGTCTTCCACTTCCTGATTCTCTCTTTTGTATTGCAAACATAAAATTAAATGTTTCTGGTTAATTCAAGACCTGAAACGTAACTGAATAACATGGAATTAATGTACCACATAGTGTTTCTCTACGTTTTGTTTTTCGAGGAATGGTGCCAAGCCCCGAAAGCTGCCAAGATATAAAGCAGGTAAGTTGTCTATACTGGTTGTGACTTGATGTGCGCCAACATTACTAGGATTATATATTACGTGGTATGGATGACCACACCGGTTTGGAACGCCGGGGCTTAGGGGCCAATATAATTGTCCTTTGAGGTGTCACTACCAACCCGTAGTTGGTCAGCTGTGAGGGATCAGGCTGTGACAAATCTTCGAAAGACTCCGATGCGTGTCCCGAGCTTATACTTAGTACAGTTAGTTATGTACTATAAGCTGTATGGCAACAGTGTCTCCAATTTCCTGATCTCTATTTTGTCTTGCTTGGTGCCATTCATGTTTTATTTTATTATTATTATTATGAATGCTGCAATTAATATGTTAGTACACAACAATACTTTAATATCTCTGAAAGCTGGATTAATATAATTAATTGATGCGATAGTTGTGGACTTGTTACACATAATATAAATTTAAATAAATTATAACAAATCTTGTAGCTACTTTGTACCTATATTCCTATGTAGATTAAAATTAATGTTTTGATTGATCATCTCATAATTATGCAAGTATTTCGCTGACATATTGTGGTCAGATATGATGCGAAAACATAGTTATAGCATCCAAATTCTACAGTGTCTAGTTAAAATCACACAAAACAAAAGTATTAGCATAATGCTTGTGTAAGTATATTCGTTGACGTATACGCTGTCCATTTTTAAGGTGTCATTTGACATATGGAAAACAAAACAATTAAATGTAATGTTCCATATTGATAAATACTACAACATATGCCAGTGTAACATGTAACGGTCATTACATACTTGGCTGTTATTACTAGGATACATGTGCACGTCTTTTTATGTCCCATTTTCTGAACAAAACAGACACACTACGTGAGTTTTGGACAACCATTTTGACTGAGCGTGATTTCACGGAAGAATTGTTCAAACAACAGTTGGCAGCCTAGTCCATAGAAAAGTGGATTGATATCTTTGTTCGCATTGAGTCTATGTATTGTATTATACGTTTTTGTCAGATGATATACGTTTATTAGTAACAATAGAAATTACACGTTTGATTTTTTGCTAGGTGTTACAGTCTGTATTGGAAAATAAATGGGCCAAGCCACGGAAAATGTTCCTATTCCAAATGTTGGTGAAAAAATAAAAATGTGTTTATATACCAGTACTGATAACAACAACATAAAACATAAAGTAGTATTCTTAAAATCATAGTAATTTGTTGATACGAGTGTATCTACACAATATATATGCATATCGTGGGTTATATGTTACAAGAGAACAATTTGAGAAAAAAGCCCATCATCATTAACACAGTAGATATGATGTCCGTCACCCACTTTCAATAAAAACGGTTGCCACAACCGTTTTTGTTGAAAGTGAGTGATCATAATGAAAGCTCACAAGCAGATGAATTCATCATGAACTAAGAGATAAACGTTCATTAGTTAGTTCGTAATTAAACAATAATATATTATGTCTGACATGAGGTGAACGTCCGTCACACTATCAGTCGGCGTTAAAACATCTATGAATACCTACAATTGTGATGCACACGTGCGTCTTTGTAGACGAAAATTGTAGACACTGTGCAATTTATGTATATTTTTTATAATAATGTACATCTACCAAACATTAACAATAAAATCATACTTACCACAAGGATTACAAAAACCCTTTGTTTCACAATTCATGTATCTACGCACCGTTGAGCTGAACTGATCATGTCGGTACGTTATGATGCTAAAACACTCGTGCAATGATAATGTACACTCACTAAATATGAAGGTGTATGTAAATATGCACATGGAAGTGATCACAACAGCTTTCGTGACGGACATCACGGCCAATTGTGCACGTGGCAGAAATAATGCAATGCTTGCATGTACAGTACAACTAAACACAGACACATCGAATCAATATTAAACCACATTGCATGTGGGACACTAGAGATACACAAATCTATAGAGGTAGTAAAGTCAATTTTAATTTTAATATGGCTAAGCTGAGGGAAATCTGAACATGATGTCCGTCACGAAATTTGCATTAAATCAGGGACAGGATGTTTAAACATCCACAAATATATGCCATTTAAAGATAAACAATTATAATATTGAAAATATATATGTGTTTCTGAGATTACAGTTAGCCTGAAATTAGAAGTATATAGTAATATGTCTTAAAATAAAGACCATGAGTCAACAGGAAGGTGGTGAATTTGAAATGGGAACATTTTCCATGGCCTGACCCAAATAGTTTGTGTCAGTTGTTTGTGTAGCCATTTTGTTGAGTTGTGCAGTTTATGGCAAACATGTCCCAGTGTCGTGTGTGGCAGGTTCAAATCTTGCCTGTGTTATGTATCCAAACACAACAGGTTGTGCACATACACTGATTCCATTCAATAACTTCAGCCGCATTTTATAACATCACCGAATTGCATGGATATTTTATTTTCAATTGTACTGGAAACTGTAAACGAAATTAGCATGACATTTTAAATAATTATATATATATATAAATCATTCCTATGCCTCTTGCATAACCCAGTTCCCAAGAGATAGTGATATACATACGTATTTACGATATGCTGTTCTATTCTACACGGTCTTTCAACAACCTGTGAAAGCCTGTATTGTATTGTATTGTATTGTATTGTATTGTATTGAGTAGTGAACCACGCTCATCCACAGGGCGCCACAGTGAATTCATTATATAGGAACCAGTGGGTCCAATGATACAGTGTATACACTGCCCACACTGTCTGCTCGTCGTCACTCACACGCCTGACTGGGAAGCAACTCTGCCCGCTGGGAGCAGGATCCAGTGGGTTACAAATATAAATCATCTCCACTGTGTGCGGTCTTTTACTTCCCCTAGCACAGACACCAGATGGAAGGGACCAACGGCTTTTAGTGTCTCTTCCAAAAGACACAGGCAATGTAATAATAATACATAAGACAACATTTTAAATTAATGTATCGTGGACACACTTCGTTGGTACATATTCGTTAAGCGATGAGTCTAGCAAATGTCAAGTCACTGAGACACTACGAGTCTCCTCCTTCTGTCTGAGCCCCTAGCCTAGCCAGATCACAGATCTGTACACTTAATGTACCCTACATAAGTGCATATATTATTTGTTCATCTTACATCACGTTATCAGCTGTAGACGAGGGCGAACACTTCTGCCAGCGTTGGGTGGATGCAAGGGAAGATCGGCTCTCACTTTGAACACATCTGACGTAACGTTTGCTCTATACATGTAGTTTTCCTAGCGTCGTACAGTGACAGCATCTTCAGGCTGGTTGAAATAGTGGTGCGGATCCTTGAAGGCGGCCTCGGTAAACTTCACCACGGAACTAACTGAACCGCAAGGTACTCCGTGAACTATTTATGGTAGTCACAATAACAGTAGCATATTTCGGAGAACTGGACAGATATCACCTTTTCGCTCATATATGCATGTAGATAGTACAACCATAGCCCTACTAGTCCGCTGTTAAACACCTTGATCAAAACCACGTTCCCAGGTTTCATCAACATAATGAGACATCAACTTAATACTAACGGTGATGTTTATAATTATTATATCATTGAAACCGTCTTTTTAACAAATGATGGAGTTCTCTCCTAACTTGTCGTTGAGATCCAGTTGTTCTACTCGCAGAGCGGCACCTCAAGGTCGAGGCGATGGTAGACGAAACGCCGCGAGACGGCGCTAGTATATGACCACGTATATCGGTTGCCGTTGGTGAAGACGATACACAGCGAGAAATTGGTACCGGCGATCTACGATATACACACGCCCGCTTGTAACAATTAACAAGATTTAACAAGATTGCCATCCAGACAATTAACTCTCGTTGGCAGGTGGACAATGAAGCCTTTTGGCTTATCGAGAGTCCAATACTTTTTATTTACGTGTATACCCCCTTTAAGGTACGTGTCGATTAAATTTTTCAACATATTCACGCTACTAGCACCAACACAATCAGGAGATAATCTGTTCCATTAATTTACATTCCTTTGTGAGAATGAGAACTTTCTTATATCTAATCTAAACTGCTCCTACGCCAGTGTAACTTAATGTCCTCTGGTCCTTCTATGTTTCTTAACTGAGAAAAACATATTTCTATCAATATTTTCATAACCATTCAATATTTTAAACACTTCTACTGATCTCTTCTCAATCTCCTGGTCTCTAGTGTTGTTAAACCACATTTCTAGGCGTATTTCGTAACTGAGATCCCTCGGTTTTGGTATCATTTTAGTTGCTCTCCTTTCTACTCTTTCTGGCATATCTATGTCCTTCCTGCGATATGGCCTCCACGCTTGAATACAATATTCTAAATGAGGCCTAACTATTGCTTTGTACAGCGGTAATTGCTACTCTAACAATAGCTGTAACAACACAAATGTGTACATGCTGTACTAATAGTATTCGTTGTAATAATGTTAATGCTAATAATATACCTGCCAATTAAACGTCCTGGAATTTCGGGGAGTCTCCTTGATTTTAGGTGTATTTCCCGGTCTCCCGGAATACAGGCAAATATCCCGAGCTTTCACTTAATATCTCCAACTGCATCACCTCCTGTCTTCGACACAGCGAACCGGTGAATTTGCGACGAAAAGTCTCCACCACCCCTCGTCTACCAGTGTCAGTACCCGAGGCTGCTGGACAGG
>JAHLWY010000860.1:0-39552 GCA_020002185.1 Paraescarpia echinospica
GAAACGATCGACCTTGATGTTCGTGTTGACTTCGTCCGATTCTCTGATGAACGCATCCAAGAGCTGAGGAACAAGACGAAGGCTGATCCAGTTCTCCAAGCACTCTCCGAAACGATCGTGACTGGATGGCCCGAAACAATAAAGGAGTTGCCAACTAGCATCCGTTCGTACTGGTCGTTCCGCGATGAACTCTCCATCGAAGATGGTATCCTATTGAAAGGAACACGAGTCGTCATTCCTGAGAGCATGCAGACATTCATACTGGAGAAACTACACTACGGTCACCTCGGCATAGAGAAGACGAGACTCAGAGCAAAAGACTGTGTATTGGATCAACATCAATCGTGACATTGAGACTACAGTCAAGTCGTGTGACATCTGTCAAGAACACCAACCAGCGCAGCAGCACGAGACGCTACAGCCGCACGAAGTACCGAGTAGACCTTGGGAAGTGGTTGGTACAGACATGTTCTTCTTCAACGACGCAGACTGGCTCATCATTGCCGACTACTATTCAAAATTTCCCATCGTGCGCAAAATGCCGAAGCCATGTCTAAGCTCAACCGTCGTTTCTGTCACAAAGCAGATCTTCAGCGAGACAGGCGTTCCTATGCGTGTCGTGTCTGACAATGGCCCGCATTTCGCCAGTACATGCTACACAGACCTGTCAAAGAAGATGACATTCCAACACATAACGTCTTCGCCGAGGTATCCACGCTCAAACGGCTTCATCAAACGCCAAATCCAAACCGTGAAGCATGTCTTGAAGAAGGCGAGGCAAAGTGGGCAGAATCTCGACTTGGCGCTACTGTGTCTGCGAACAACGCCAATTGACAGCAAACTTCCAAGTCCAGCAGAGCTCCTCAATGGTCGCAAAGTACAGTCAACTCTTCTGACGAAAATCGTTGACACACGCCAAGATCATGACGATATGAGAACGAGGCTACAAGAGCGACAGGACAAGATGACGTTTCAGCACGATCAACACGCAAGAGATCTCCTGCCTCTGCACAACGGGCAAGCAGTTCGCTTCCGTTATCAAGACGGCCGGTGGAGACCTGCGACGGTCCTTGACAAAACACCGAATCCAAGATCGTACATTCTCACGACACCGAGCACAAGCACTATCCGAAGAAACATAAATCAAATCCGAGACAACTCGACTCACCCGATCGTCAGGAGAGTATCGTTTGCCAGTCCGACTACAGTCCAGCCCGCTCCAGCTGTTGTGGATTCAACTACTCCCACGAAGACTACAGACGGCTCGGCTGAGACCATTGTTCAAAATAATACAACTGGTCTATATGTGACCCGCTCTGGTCGTCATATTAAGCAGCCTCAGCGCTATGCATGAATAGATACAAAGACTGTAAGCAAGGCATACTGTATAGCTTATAGCAGAGTTAAATCTATTGCATATTGTTATTTTACAAGTTTACAGATATTTCAGAGACTATAACAAGTTACTTTGAGTAAGTCATAATATCTTCTTTTGTAAAAAGGGAGATGTCGTAGTATTACGCGCTTTAGTATGACCTCATTATACTAGAGGTTAGAGTTCAGTTGTTCACGTGTTAGGCTTTGATTAAACATACATTCCTTCTAACGTGTCTTGTAATAAACTGTCATATAATGGCTATTATCAGGAAATCCAAACAACACAACAACACCATCCTATTTGTTTAGTCTCCTTCGTTTTTCCAGTAATCTCAGATCATCTGTTTCACAACGACGTTTTGTTCCGAAAACCAAGCTTAACATCGGCAAACATGCTTTTTTTTAGCTGCACCAAAAATCTGGAATCAACTCCCTATCGCTTAAAACTAATCTGAGACTATAAATAACTTCCGAAAAAAACTACTTATTTATTTGAAATTGCATTCCCACCCTAACCTTCGGCGGTCCCTTGCTCTAATGACGACTCTTGCTTGTCCCTGTTAACGATTTTGCCCAATGATTTTTGTATGTTGCGCATCTGAGCTCAGATTCCTAGGGATTTAGGCGCTATAGAAGTTTGCCATTATTATTATGTTGAAAGAGGGAGGGAAGGGCTTCGTTGAGAGAAGGAAGGAGGGGCTAAGTTGAGAGCGGTCTCTTTAGTGTTTACAAGTGGCGGTAAGCGTCTGCCTCGAAAGAGACCAGGGTTATCGTAGACAACATTTCTTGGAGCAAGCCATTCGACTTGGCTAAGGTAGGGCGTACATGTAGGGCCTGTATCATCTTTCTATGGTGAATAATGGAAAGTAGGGCATACATGATGACACCGGTCTTCCTTGTATTTGTTTTGCGTAGGCCGGATAGTGTGGGCAGGTGGTTCCTGTGCGCAGTGACTGTGTACGTTACACGCACGTGCAGGCACACACACTTGCACAGGCACAGGCACTCGCACACATATTTGCACACGCACACACATTCGCACATGCACTTGCACACACACACGCACAGGCACGCGCTGCTCAGAGTGCTTTATATGTCACCCCCCACCACCACCACCCCGACAGACAGGTCATGCCAACACCAACTCGACTGATATTAATGCGCGAAAACGTCATTCGCATTAGTCGTGAGCGTGATCTAATCCTTTATGGCATTTAGGATACTTGCAGTTTAGCACATTCCATGTGATTATTGTGAGCTAGTAATTTAACTATGTGTCAACATGGTCACGTTCTTGCATGCGAAAGCCATCATCATGATTTTGTTATCAGGTGATGCCTCTTACTATGATGATGTGATATCCAAAGTTTTAATAAACGCCACAAACACAGACATAATTTTGATGACTAATGACTGAGACCTGTTTCCTGAAGACGTTGAAAGCACTTCTGCCATTCATTGTGACAGCACTCCCAAAATGGGCCTGATTTTATTACAAAAGTAAAGGTAAGTAAAGCGCAGTATCCGTCAGGACTGTTCTAAGCGCTTTACACTTTACTCCCTGGCAGACATGTTCAACCGAACACCATCTCGACTTCTCTGGGAATCATCCAACCACGCTGCAATTAATGCGCGAAGACTATTCGTACATAAATACCCACCACTGTCTATAGCCAGGTACTCATTCATACGGCTGAGTGAATTGGAGCAACGTATAACGAACGAACTTGCCCAAGGTTCGACATGGCCGCATAGGATTCGAACCCGGGTTTTCTCGGTTGAGAGTCCGAAGCTCTAGCCACTGCACCACGGTGTCGCGCTTACATTTATCCGGGCGTTAAATAATATCCGGGCGACGTTTCTGCGCGTGCGCGTATCTAGGGGAATGCATTTAGCACCAGCTACGACTGTCGCGTTTTCACTTATCCGGGCGTTATGCATGTTTATATGTATATATATATATATTTACATATGTGTCTATATATATATACATAAATTATAAAATGTTTGCTTCTCACAGACATAACAAATTTATATCGTAAAACAGTTTCCTCTCCACGCACACGTCACGTGACACACTCTTATACTTGGTTACAAATCTGAAACAGCAAATTATAATTATGTACTCTAACTATAACGCTCGTATTACGACAACAAACGAAACACATTTAACTACTGAATATTATGTATCACTACGTGATCTACTGGTGCCAAATATTATGCCTTACATATGCATATAAACGTCACCCGGATAAAATTTAACGCCCGGATAAATGTAAGCGCGAAAACGGCGCTACACTACAAAATGGGTCGATTATTAGAAAATGGGTGGTACATAGAAATGTCTTTAAAAGCCCTGAAGGTTTGTAGTATGTATGCGCTGTCACAGTCGATTTATCATTATAGTCGACTCCAGTTCATTGGCAGTATTTCTTTAATGATACAATATACCATAAAAATGATTTCATTGAATGCTAGTCAGGGAAAATCAGAAGTGATACAGTCATTTTCCAGAAGATCGATAACGAAAGACGCAATCGTTAAATTGGCTCATAACTATTCTTTTATTAACTATTGTTTTGATAAAATATGTTAACATCCTGAATGGAATACCGTTCTCAAAGTCCGCCATATCATTATTAATGTATTATGTTGCGTATTATAAAAATATTAGTGTGAATCTTACGAACGTGTAGAATGTAACATTACTGCAAAAAGATGAGTGACTGGAACAACTGACAGCCGGTCGACATAAGAGCGGTGCTAGAAGTACGAGAGAATCGCGTCGAAAAACCCGGGTTCTTTGATCTGTGTATTCTGCCCCGTGCTCTGCTCTTGCAGTAATGCCGCAGACTCCGTAGCAGACTTCTCTTGTGCTTTCTTGCGTCTGAAATACAACATATATGTCAAGGGTCATCAACATGACCGTTACAAACCACCACCACCAACCACCACAACCACCACAACCACCAACAACCACCACCAACAACCACCATCACCAACCACCAAAAACCACCATAACCACAACCACCACCAACAACAACCACCAACAACCACCACCACCAAAAACCACCATAACCACAACCACCACCAACAACAACCACCACCACAACCACCACCATAACCACAACCACCACCAACAACCACCATAACCACCAACCACCAAAACCACTAACAGCCACCACCAAAAACCACCACAACCACCATCACCAACCACCACCAACAACCACCACCACCACCAACCATCACAACCACCACCATAACCACAATCAACAACAACCACCAACCACCACCAACCAATATAACCACAATCACCAACAACAACAACAACCATCAACAACCACCACCAACAACAACCATCACCACCATTGTCCACCAACCACCACAACCATCAACAACCACCAACCACAACCACCACCAAAAACCATCACCTCCATCCACCAACAACCACCACGAACAACAACCACCACAACCACCAATCACCACCACCAATAACAACAACCACCAACAACCATCACCACCAACCACTACAACCAACAACCACCACTACCAACAACCACACTACCAACAACCACCACTACCAACAACCACCAACATCCACTACTACCAACAACCACCAACAACCACCACCACCAACAACAACCACCACAATCACAACCATCACAACCACAGCCACCACCACCACCACCAACAACAACTTCACTACCGCTACAAAAATCATCGACGTCATAACTGCCATGGTTGTGTACAAGTCAGTGTAAAACCACAATAGTACATTTAAAGATTTGATGTATGTACCATTGTGACTGGGGTTGATGGTACGGACACACGGATGAAACGATATTGTGACGGACTTGATGATATAGTCACACATGTAATGAGACATAATTATAGCATTGTAATATAGTTGGTACAATAACTTGATATGAAAATGGAAAATGATAGAGTAGATTATACAGTCAAAAAGATATTGCAATGCTGTCGCAGAGTTGATGGTAATGTGATGCTTTCATGGACTATATTTGGAGATCATGCCTACTTCTTCATGTACACGACTAGCGCAGTGATCCCAATGATAGGCACCAGTAGAAACACCAGGTATCCATAGTTGAACCATTCCATTATGTTTGTTTGCAACGCCGCAGCTGCAAATGAAAGAAACTGTTCTCGCCATATATATATATATGTATATATATATATATATATATATGTGTGTGTGTGTGTGTATGTATATATATGTCATGGACAGGCCATGATATATTTTGTAAACTGTTAATTGCTGTTTCTAGTGACGCCACCTGGTGCGTGTGCAAGTTTTTCTATATTAAATGTCCAAGCCTGCCGATAGGCGTCCCGGCAGTTGGCCACACTGAATTACAAAGTAACACTACGATAAGTCAATGTAATCCCTCCTTTTATATTGTCTGTAGTCCCTTTCTTCTAAAGTAGTTTTGTATGCGTAGTTGGATTTATAGTTGAATCTTTGAAATGCTTTTGGGGTTAGATTCAGTTCTTTAAATTAAAGGGAATAATTATGTTGCAATCTAGGCGTAGTGATATGAGATGGCTGAGCGGTCACTAATTTGAACGGGTAGTTTCGCGGGGAAGTCGGGAGGAGAGGAGAGCCATGCGAGGTTGAGAGCAGACGTGTTTTCTTAGTATCATATTCCGCGCCGTTTTGATGATATATATTCGAATCTTCCCTGTGAGCACCGGTATTTCACTTAATGTGTTTACAATGGTGCAGTAACAATTATCGTTGCATTGTATGACTAGTTTTGTTTTGGTTGCGTAATTGTAATTGCCTGTTATGGCTATTTTTATAGCATAATGAAAGTGAAGAATGTAATTTGGTTCAGGAGATATCCTGAAGATATTGTCATCTGGAGTATTGTCTTGCTGTGATGATTATTGTGTGTTTTGTTGTACATATGCTTACTGTGACATGTTATTGCTCGTCTCGTGACATATATAAATATATGTATATATAAATATATATATATACATATATATATATATACGTGCATACGCACGCACACACACATATATATGTATATATATATGTATATATATATATATAATATGCCTCTACATCCACTGTCACCGCCATCGTAGTGAAAATATATAAATAGTGTATTCTAACGATCTGAGTTTGACAATTACTCGATACTTACCCAAACGATAGTTGTGTGTTGACCCGGGTAGCGAATCAACTGACACAGTTATTATGTATAGTTTTAACAACATTATGAAGTGCAAATAACAAACATATTGAATTGTACTTTCGTTTGGTCTTTATAGGTTATAGTCGCGGTGCACGTTACTGCGTTAAGGGAGGGAGGTCATTTAAGAATAGTTTCAATATAGAAGATTCTAATCATCCGATTCAGCCTACAAAGCTTACTAAGCCTACCTGCTCTAGCGTCTTTATGTAACCAAAAGACATTACTTTGTCGGTGAAATTACAAATACGGAAGTAAGACAAACCATCCTCCTTAGTGACGTCAAAGGTCGTAGAGTGCGTAGAGGTCACAGAGTGCGTAGAGAGCGTAGAGTACGTGATCGTCGGCACTGCGCTCTCGCAGGTGACCCCGCTATATCCGGGCTGGCACTGACAGGTGAATGTATTGCTCGCTGTATACATACAGCTCCCACCATATTGACACAAAGTCTCACTACACAGTATTTGGTCTGCAGGAACAAACCATTTGTCAATCAGAGAAAACACAGCTGTTGTACATGCATTATTAGTTAACATATAATAATAATAATAATGTCTAACAATGCACCGTTTGAAGAAAGACATCACCAGCATCACCAATATCATCACCAATTATTTCATCACCATCAATATCATTAACACCACCACCACCACCACCACCACTGCCACCGCAGCCACCACCAACACCACCCACCACCGCCTCCACCACCACCATCACCATCACTGCCACCACCGCCTTCGCTACCACCGCCACCACCACTTCCGCCGCCGCCACCGCCGCCGCCACCGCCGTCACCGCCGCCACCGCCGCCACCGCCGCCACCGCCATCACCGCAGCCCCATCTTCCGTTGCAACAAGCCCCACTTTCGTGTCAGTCTTCATCGTTTGCGGCATTTCTCTTTCTCTCGGCTTCCAGATCTCTCCTTGCCTGCACCGTTCCATTTGCCTTCTCGCCACAATCCTGAGAATCAACTTTGGATTATGTTAAGTACTTTGTAAAAAATACATACGAAAACGAAGCTTTGATTGATTGATACTGTCATTTGGTAAATTTAACTGATTCTATCTTACGTAATATATGTATGTATGTATGTATGTATATATATATGTGTACGTATGTACGTATGTATGTACATATACATGTAAGTACGTATGTACTTATGTTCGTGTGTACGGATGTTCGAGTGTATACGGATGTACCTATGTATGAAAATTACCATTTTATAATATCAACAAAATATTGTCTCGCAACGTTGGCTGTGATTATGCGCACCTACCTTCACAATGTGTGCCGGTATAGTAGGGTGTGCATTTGCATGACATGACTCCAGAAGCGTCCGTGCAAACCGCTTCATTTTTGCACGGGTTACTGTTTGCACACGATACTGTGATATAAGCGAAATCAAATGAACCGCTGCCAAAAATGTTGGACTGGTATACGTCCATTTAACGGAGGCAACATTTATTTATATTTGTAGTGCCTCCACCTGCGTAAGTCTTAATTCGTTGGAATGATTACCGTTGGATGCAGGTGACATTATTTATGTTTATATATATGCAGTGCAGGTGTCATTCATTATTTTTATACTTGAAGGTAAGCATTTATAATACTAAACGTGAACTCTGACATATTCCAGAACATTAATAGGAATTTACCCTACTCATTTAATATTGGCTGTGCATGTTATTGTGGTAAAACGACAAAGACTGTGAAGATACGTACGGCTATGGCAGTCTGAACCAATAAATCCCTTCCTGCCTGCAACAGTTGATATACTATTATAATTACGCACACATGCACACGCACATACATACACAAACACAAAAACACGCACGCCCACACAGACACGCACACGCACACGTGCACACGCACACACACACACACACACACACACACACACACATCGGTCTCAATTGCAACAAATGCATTTCATGGTTAATTAATTATTTTGAATTCATTACAAGTGGTGCAAGACCGTTATTTGGTTACAACTTTTCATATTCTTTATGTAACTCATCTGGTTTGTCTATTTATTGAAAGTAATTTCTGTATGGACAACACATCTATTTGTTTATAATATGAACACATGTTGGCATAGGTTTATTATGTATGATCTGAACGTTCTCCTTAGGGAGTAGCGTTGTGTGCACTGTGTGCGTGTGTGGGGGTGTGTGTGCGTGTGCGTGCATGTGTAAAGAGAAACTGTTTAGCTGACATTGTTTCAATCGACTTCGTATGGATTTCACTGCGCGGGGTGATTAATACCCACATTTCACTATCAGTAGTCCGGTCTCGAATCGGGTGCTGAATTTGGCCGTAGTTCCGTACTGTGATGCGGTTCGTTTCGTATTGTTGATGCGGGGAGTCGCCCGTATTTTGACAGAATAGATGGCTGTCCCTGCAGAAGACAGGAGTTAGTGATTGGTTGATCAGCGCACATCAACGCAAACAACGAATTAACTGCCAACATGAATAGAGCCTACGATTCAAGACTTTTGTTTTTATCGTAACAAACCTCGATGCTGAAATGATATTTCTCCTTGTAGGATAAATGTGGGTTTTCATAGCGATGTTACGTACCATGCTACGGCATCGACCTACACGGAAATTTCACTGGGGGTGCTTTCAAGATACCAAATGCCGGGATATGATATGGTTTTCCGTAGTACATAAACATGGCTAACGTTTTTGACATGTCCTTTCTCTATGTGAATCAAATATTGAATGCCGCCGACATTGAGCTGAGTGGAGCTATTTTACGTTACTAAGTATTAATTCTCATAAAATAATAAATTTTATCATTTATTTTTATGTATTTATTTTATTAGTATTTTATTTATTATGCTTCTTATAATATTAGCATATTCATTCAATAATTAGTGCAGCAACTGAAAATCCCTAGTTAAAATGTAAAACGTAAGTCGAAGCTGAATAGGTTGTAGCCTCGATTATCCAGGCGCCGTGAGGTGGCAGCATTGTCCCATCACAACGGCCTGTATTATCAAGCTCCAGCTAATGTTACCGGTAGGGGGCTTTACCCCAGATTCGGGTAGAGACGATGATTGGCTCTCAGGCCAACTATGAAATAACAAATTAAATAAGGATACGCTTTTATCAGATAATACTATACTATAACAACTATTCAACATTAAACTTATATTGAAACATGTTTCACAAAAAATAAACCGACATTAAACTTTTTTGTAGTTTAATGCTGGGGATCTGCGCATGCGTGGAGTAGCCATGGTTTTTCTTTCGTATGTGATTGAACTCTAGATTTTCGTATATTTGTGGCGTTTATTTTCATTAATAAATTTAAACTTTAGGTAGAATATGACGAAGAGTTAGGTTTATATAGTTTTGTAAATTTTGAGGGGATAGCTTAGTCAACATTTCTGAATATCAGTATTTTGAGCGAACTACATCAAGTTCGTGTAAGTTTGTAACTTTGTTTACTTCCGGTGATCTCGAAGGTATGTTCCAACTCAATATCTCATTGTTTATCTTGGTGACCTTGATCTTTTGCTTCAAAACTTTCTCCTCTGATGTTTTCCGACCCCCTCAGTATTATTACATCGACAGCATTAGTTTCCAAAACAAAACTGTACTTCAGACATTGGGCACCGGCTACAACGTATTCGTTCAGTCTCTCAATGACTCACTAAAACGACCACCTAAGCGCACCGTCTATCGCCAACGACTTGTCCTGCTTTACTTGGCGAGCCTCCTGCTTAGCAACTCGTATGCTTCGGAGCCAAACCCCGGCCCTAATGACTGCTCTTCTTCCCCAAACTCCAACAACTCTCAACACTCCGCCTGGAAATGTGGTTCTTGTGATTTCCCAGTAAAGTGGACGGACAGAGGAGTGGCCTGTGAGACATGTGGCCAATGGTTCCACACCCACTGCCAGAGCATTGACACATTGACGTACCAACAACAAGGAGACAGCAAAGAGGATGTTCCCTGGCATTGTGCCATCTGCGGAAATCCCAACAGTCAGACTGTGTTTGATCTCCATGGAGATGACTGGTCAGTCTCTGATTTGTCCTCTATTAACTTACCCAGACGCACTGATTCCCGCTCTACCCCAACTGAATCACACTTCCAACGTCCCCAGCATGCCTCCACACCAACCCAAGCCAGTCAACAGAACCGACGAAAAACAAACCTCTGAGAGTGATCAATATAAATTTCCAGGCAATTGTTGGGAAGAAGGCCGATATGCTTAATCTCCTCGACAGTGTGAAACCAGACGTAGTCATTGGAACTGAAACGTGGCTTACTCCTAACATCAACAGTGCAGAATTCTTCCCTGACACATTCACCGTCTAAATGAAAGACCGAGAAAACAGAAGTGGAGGAGGTGTCCTTATCGTTGTGCGATCTAACCTTGGCAGCAACATCGTACGTGAGCTGGAGGCCAACTGTGAGCTCCCGTGGATCAGGTTGAATCTCCAAGGCAGAAGAGCCCTCTACATTTGAGCATACTACAGACCAAACGTCTCAGACGAGGTGAGCCTGTTGGAGTTCCACCGATCTTTATCTAAGACATCAACTCTCCCCAATGCCCACCTCCTAATTGGCGGTGACCTCTATTTCCCAGACTGGGACTGGCAACAGATGACTCTGAAGCCTAAGCCTGCTTGCCTCCGACTCCACACTGACTTTATCGACATCCTCCAAGACCACGGTCTTGAACAGATGGTGGAGGAACCAACACGCCTCAACAACACACTGGATCTGATCATCACCAACACCCCACAGCTCATACCCCGCGTCGAGGTATTCCCGGGTGTCTCAGACCACGATGCTGTCTACTGCGAATTCATCATTCACTGCACAAAGAAGAAACAGACGGCACGGTCCATCCCACTCTCAACAAGGCTGATTGGCGGGGACTCAAGCATGCAATGAACAACCTGGCTGCTGAATTGGAGGGAGTGAAGACTGAAGCCAACACTGAAGACCTCTGGACCAAGTTCAAGACTTCACTGTTGGAAGCCATCCAAAAATTCGTCCCACACAAGACAGCACGCATAAAAGAAAGCAAGCCCTGGGTCAGCCCAGCACTCCGCAAGCTCATCAAGAGACGAGACCGGGTATTCAAGAAGATGAGGAAGCACGGCACAGGAGAACTGAAGACCGAGACACGGCAACTGAGAAGAGATGTCCAACGCCAACTCCATGCCCACGTGACACCGGTCTTCAAAAAGGGAGAACAGTATGATCCATCCAACTACAGACCAGTGTCACTCACAAGTGTGCCATAAAACCCTGTGTGACCAGCAACATGGATTCAGGAAGAACAGATCCTGTGAGACTCAGTTCTTAGAACTTACTGACGAACTCTATACAAACATAGAGAAAGGCGAGCAGACGGACATCCTAATATTGGACTTCGCGAAAGCCTTTAATACGGTCAACCACAGTCTGCTCCTACACAAGCTCCATCACTATGGCATACAGGGTACCACCAATGCATGGATCACCAACTTCCTCAGAAACCGGAGACAAGCAGTGGTCGTGGAGGGCACTAGATCCAGCTTCATTGATGACCGTTCAAGAGTACCCCAGGGCTCCGTCCTGGGCCCCTGCTTGTTCTTAGCATACACCAACGACTTTCATGAGAACCTGACGTCACCAATCAGACTGTTTACTGATGACACAGCAGTGTACATCGTGGTAAACGCACTGAAATACCATGAGCAACTACAACAAGACCTCCAGCGACTTGCCGAGTGGGAGAAGAACTGGGACATGGCCTCCCACCCAGAGAAGTGCACCACACTGCCTGTCACTAGAGCCAGGAAGGTCCTGAAGCACCCCTACCAGCTCCATGGATACACACTTGAGACCACAGACTCCGCAAAGTACCTTGGCGTCACCATCAACAAGGACTTGGGCTGGAACACCCACATCGACAACATATGTGCAAGAGCCAATAAGACATTAGGCTTCTTGCGGAGGAACTTGAAAAAAGGGTCGACCTCCATCAAGCAGACAGCCTGTAAGTCCTTCGTAAGGCCCATCCTAGAGTATGCCTCATCGGTATGGGACCCCCATACCCAACTCGCCATAAACAAAATTGAGGCTGTACAACGAAGAGCTGCCAGGTATGTCCTTAGACACTACCACAACACCTCTAGCGTCAAGGACATGCTTGAGGAACTGCATTGGCCCTCTCTAGAACAACGCCGCCAATTAGCTCGACTGACCATGTTGTATACAATTCACACCAACCAAGTCATTGCCATTGGACTAAAGAGAAAGCTAAAGCCACCACCACCACGCCAACGACGCTGCCACAGCCATCAGTTCTCACAGCTGCAGTGTCGCACTCAGTACCATCAGCACTCGTTCCTCCCATAACCATCAGGAAATGGAACATCCTTTCAGACCTAGTAGTAGAGGCCAACACAGTCGACACTTTTGTGTCAAGGATCTCCAGACTAACATTCAATTGCTAAGGTCCTTGTTAGAGAGCTGTAGATAACTAGTATTAGTAGTAGCTTTTGTAGTTGTTTTGTTTTTTTGTTCTGTTCTTTTGGGCCTGACACTGCCTTGTGCAGGGTTTATTAGTACGGTGTATTTTTATCTATTTTGTAGAAGGTGGGTTTTTCTTTCCAAATGCCAGATCCCCAGAACAGTGGCAGAATAATCATATATTGATTTTGGCCACTTAACGGAAGAAGAATGCCTTTTAAACACATGCATATTCACTAGGTGGCAGCTCTCATGGCATAACATTCAGAAGGGCCATTCAGAGCCAGACTATCGTTCTGGCGAAGTCACGCAGCCAGGCGAGAGTCGGCTAAGCGAGACAAAATAGGTTTTCTTACAGGAATATGCGATACATACATTGATAGGTAATTGTAATTACACTTAATCTATTGAAGGATATATCAACTGTACACCGTCGATCGCTGCTTACCGTTATAACAGTCAGCATTGGTTGGTTGAGATGATTGGTTGACGATGGATATTTTGTTGGCATCAATCACACCCGGCCCTTCCCACACCATCGGCTCAACATTCTTCCCACGGTACACGAAACTACAGCTGTAGTAGACGTCTTCTCCTTCGAAAACCGTCAGTGAGTCCGACCCGTTACACGTGTGGTTGGCTGGGGAACATAACGTGCTTGGTAAGACGGCGAGATTCTCTATAGTTCGCTTTGGTAATGTAATTTCGGCGCTGTTTCGTATCGCTGGTCATTCAGCCTATTGTTGTTTCGGCCAGTTCTAGTGGAAAGCCAACCACAAAGTGCATTAGTGTAAAAGGGTGTAAAATAGCAAAGTAAAATAGTACTATGTCGTGGGCGAGAATGTCTTGTGGCCGCTGCTAAAACAGGATAGTATTATAATATGTTGATATATTGTGGATTGTACATTAACTTTTAAGCAGGTTTAATGACCACTGTACTTCTCGAAGCCAGAAAACCAACACTAGTAGATGCCCCTTATGGATCCGCATATGAGTAGGACCTACGACTCAGATGTGACTCAAGGCCATCTCCCTATTCGCAAGTGGAACCGCTCCGTCTCGTCTCGTCCGCGTCTTGACGTTAAGCCCCCGCAAACCAAATTTTGACACAGGACGAGGTCAACAGGGGATGGTCCAGAGAGGGTAATGAAACGTTTTCGTTTTCGCTGCCACGTCGCCGTAACTTCAGCTTCTCCGCTGACTCGGCAGGACCGGTGACATCGGAGGGGGGGGGGGTGTTGTTGACAATTATAGAAGGTCTGCGGGCACGCCAAATTCCTAAGGACTAGGGGGACACGTGCTCCCCAGACCCTCGTAGACGCTCCCAAAATATCAAACATGTTAGATCCTCGAGACTCAAAACTAGAGCCTGGACATATGGCAATGAGTGATGAATGAATGAATGAATGAATGAATGAATGAATGAATGAATGAATGACATTTTATTTAATGTATATGACTGCAAGTACGTAATGTGGTATAAGCTACATTTTTGAAGAGCAACTGCAAATGCTAATATCCAACGTAAATGAATTGATTGATAAACGTTTACCACCAAAGCCAGTGATAGTAGGTGTACTTACAACAGCAAGTTATCAAGACATCTAGATACACACCTAAGTTCTTTTGTAGCAGTTGCAAGATGTTATTATTCTAAAATTTCCTACCAGACTAAGGTATATAATTTGACATTTGATATAGTTTGAACGGTATTTACAATTAAAATCATCTGAAATCTTCGTGAAGAGAATTGGTCAGGATTTACCAAGAAATTACAATTTCCGTGTCTTTACCCCTAAATTATTAAAGTATCTTCAAACGGGGTAAAATGCATTTGACTTTTAGCTTGCCACACAGCTGACGAGTCAAGATTAAACTGTTCCAAAGCGTTGATTTTCGTAGATGTTTAGTTTGCTATTATTCAGTGTATGTGGAGTGAAGCAACACGTGGACGGTTATTGTTGCCATTCGTTGTGCTTGGCCGTAAGAAGTCATAGACTGACAGAGTTATGACATTCTATCGATTGTATGTTCACCGGTTGGTCGGTCGGTATGTAAATATAGATATCCGTATGTCTGCCTGTCTCTCTGTTGTACTGTCTGTCAGTCTGTCTGTCTGTATGTCTGGCTATCAGCCGATCGGTCGATCGGTTGTTCATTTGGACTGTCGTTCGGTCGTTCGTTCGTTCGGTCTGTCGTTCGGTCGGTCGTTCGTTCGGTCGGTCGGTCGGTCGGTCGGTCGGTCGGTCGGTCGGTTTCTATATAATTGCCTTCAACTCACCGCTGATGATGAAGTCGAATCTTAAAGAATTTGGACGCTCGTGATACGTGTAGTACCCCGCGTCGTCAAGTTGCGCGCTGTTATAAAACGCAGAAACAATTATGTACTTGACGCAGGAATAATTTATTTTCATAATTATTGTGGCCAATTTATAGGGGGGGGGGGGCATAATGGTCAGTCCACGATTACGAGAAAGTCATACTAAACCTTCCCCAAAGTATTATTTGGTATCTTTGAGGTCAATGGGATCGTGTTAAGATTAGTATGTTCGTATATAGCGCAATATCCAGTCTGTAATGCTGCTCAATGCGCTTTACACTTTACTCCTTGGCAGACCTGTTCAATTGACCACCATCTCCAACAAAATTACGTTGGTTGTATAATGAAAGAAGAAAACTTCTCTGGGAAGCATTCAGCAACGCTACAACTAGTACACGAAGGCTATTCGTACTCAAATATCCACCACTGTTTTTAGGCAGAACCCATTCATACATGTGAGTGAGGACTTAAGGGGAAGTCCCTGTCAAGGCTTAAGAGGAAGTCCCTGTCAAGGCTTAAAGGGAAGTCCCTGTCAAGGCTTAACGGGAAGTCCATGTCAAGGCTTCAGGAGATGTCCCTGTAAAGACTTAAAGGGTAGTCCCTGTCAAGGCTTAAGGGGAAGTCCCTGTCAATGCTTAAAGGGAAGTCCCTGTCAAGGCTTAAGGGGAAGTCCCTGTCAAGACTTAAGGGGAAGTCCCTGTCAAGGCTTAAGGGGAAGTTCCTGTCAAGGCTTAAGGAGAAGTCCCTGTCAAGGCTTAAGGATAAATCCTGTCAAGGCTTAAGGGGAAGTTCCTATTAAGGCTTAAGGGGAAGTTCCTGTTAAGGCTTAAGGAGAAGTCCTGTTAAGGCTTAAGGGGAAATCCCTGTCAAGGCTTAAAGGGAAGTCCCTGTCAAGGCTTAAAAGGGAAGTCCCTGTCAAGGCTTAAGGGGAAGTCCCTGTCAAGGCTTAAGGAGAAGTCCTGTCAAGGCTTAAGGGGAAGACCCTGGTAAGGATTAAGGGGAAGTCCCTGTTATGGCTTAAGGAGAAGTCCTGTCAAGGCTTAAGGGGAAGTCCCTGTCAAGGCTTAAGCGGTAGTCCCTGTTAAGGCTTAAAGGGAAGTCCCTGTTAAGGCTTAAGGGGAAGTCCCTGTCAAGGCTTAAGGGAAGTCCCTGTCAAGGCTCAGGGGAAGTCCCTGTCAAGGCTTATGGGGAAGTCCCTGTTAAGGCTTAAGGGGAAGTCCCTGTCAAAGCTTAAGGGGAAGTCCCTGTTAAGGCTTAAGGGGAAGTCACTGTTAAGGGTTAAGGGGAAGTCCCTGTCAAGGCTTAAAGGGAAGTCCCTGTCAAGGCTTAAAGGGAAATCCCTGTCAAGGCTTAACGGGAAGTCCATGTCAAGGCTTCAGGAGATGTCCCTGTCAAGACTTAAAGGGTAGTCCCTGTCAAGGCTTAAGGGGAAGTCCCTGTCAATGCTTAAAGGGAAGTCCCTGTCAAGGCTTAAGGGGAAGTCCCTGTCAAGGCTTAAGGGGAAGTCCCTGTCAAGGCTTAAGGGGAAGTTCCTGTCAAGGCTTAAGGAGAAGTCCCTGTCAAGGCTTAAGGAGAAGTCCTGTCAAGGCTTAAGGGGAAGTCCTTGTCAATGCTTAAAGGGAAGTCCCTGTCAAGGCTTAAGGGGAAGTCCCTGTCAAGGCTTAAGGGGAAGTCCCTGTCAAGGCTTAAGGGGAAGTTCCTGTCAAGGCTTAAGGAGAAGTCCCTGTCAAGGCTTGAGGAGAAGTCCTGTCAAGGCTTAAGGGGAAGTCCCTGTTAAGGCTTAAGGGGAAGATCCTGTTAAGGCTTAAGGAGAAGTCCCTTTCAAGGCTAAAAGGGAAGTCCCTGTCAAGGCTTAAAAGGGAAGTCCCTGTCAAGGCTTAAGGGGAAGTCCCTGTCAAGGCTTGAGGAGAAGTCCTGTCAAGGCTTAAGGGGAAGTCCCTGTTAAGGCTTAAGGGGAAGTCCCTGTTATGGCTTAAGGAGAAGTCCTGTCAAGGCTTAAGGGGAAGTCCCTGTCAAGGCTTAAGGGGTAGTCCCTGTTAAGGCTTAAAGGGAAGTCCCTGTCAAGGCTTAAGGGGAAGTCCCTGTCAAGGCTTAGGGGAAGTCCCTGTCAAAGCTTAAGGGGAAGTCCCTGTTAAGGCTTAAGGGGAAGTCCCTGTTAAGGCTTAAGGGGAAGTCCCTGTTAAGGCTTAAGGGGAAGTCCCTGTTAAGACTTAAAGGGATGTCCCTGTTAAGGCTTAAGGGGAAGTCCCTGTCAAGGCTTAAGGGGAAGTCCCTGTCAAGGCTTAAGGAGAAGTCCCTGTCAAGGCTTAAGGAGAAGTCCCTGTCAAGGCTTAAGGAGAAGTCCTGTCAAGGCTTAAGGGTAAGTCCCTGTTAAGGCTTAAGGGAAAGATCCTGTTCAGGCTTAAGGAGAAGTCCTGTCAAGGCTTAAGGGGAAGTCTCTGTCAAGGCTTAAAGGGAAGTCCCTGTCAAGGCTTAAAAGTGAAGTCCCTGTCAAGGCTTAAGGGGAAGTCCCTGTCAAGGCTTAAGGAGAAGTCCTGTCAAGGCTTAAGGGGAAGTCCCTGTCAAGGCTTAAAGGGAAGTCCCTGTCAAGGCTTAAAGGGAAGTCCCTGTTAAGGCTTAAGGGGAAGTCCCTGTTATGGCTTAAGGAGAAGTCCTGTCAAGGCTTAAGGGGAAGTCCCTGTCAAGGCTTAAGGGGTAGTCCCTGTTAAGGCTTAAAGGGAAGTCCCTGTCAAGGCTTAAGGGAAGTCCCTGTCAAGGCTTAGGGGAAGTCCCTGTCAAGGCTTATGGGGAAGTCCCTGTTATGGCTTAAGGAGAAGTCCTGTCAAGGCTTAAGGGGAAGTCCCTGTCAAGGCTTAAGGGGTAGTCCCTGTTAAGGCTTAAAGGGAAGTCCCTGTCAAGGCTTAAGGGAAGTCCCTGTCAAGGCTTAGGGGAAGTCCCTGTCAAGGCTTATGGGGAAGTCCCTGTTATGGCTTAAGGAGAAGTCCTGTCAAGGCTTAAGGGGAAGTCCCTGTCAAGGCTTAAGGGGTAGTCCCTGTTAAGGCTTAAAGGGAAGTCCCTGTCAAGGCTTAAGGGAAGTCCCTGTCAAGGCTTAGGGGAAGTCCCTGTCAAGGCTTATGGGGAAGTCCCTGTTAAAGCTTAAGGGGAAGTCCCTGTCAAAGCTTAAGGGGAAGTCCCTGTTAAGGCTTAAGGGGAAGTCCCTGTTAAGGCTTAAGGGGAAGTCCCTGTTAAGGCTTAAGGGGAAGTCCCTGTCAAGGCTTAAGGGGAAGTCCCTGTTAATGCTTAAGGGGAAGTCCCTGTTAAGGCTTAAGGGGAAGAACCTGTCAAGGCTTAGGGGAAGTCCCTGTCAAGGCTTAAGGGGAAGTCCCTGTCAAGGCTTATGGGGAAGTCCCTGTTAAGGCTTAAGGGGAAGTCCCTGTCAAAGCTTAAGGGGAAGTCCCTGTTAAGGCTTAAGGGGAAGTCCCTGTTAAGGCTTAAGGGGAAGTCCCTGTTAAGGCTTAAGGGGAAGTCCCTGTTAAGGCTTAAAGGGAAGTCCCTGTTAAGGCTTAAGGGGAAGTCCCTGTTAAGGCTTAAGGGGAAGTCCCTGTCAAGGCTTAAGGGGAAGTCCCTGTTATACAACAATGCAACGCACGCAAATGGCGGCTGCTCTAGTGAACAACACAACGACGAATGGTAATTGAAAATAAACAATTTAATACAACTGAATAATATAAATATTACTAATTAAAATAATATTTCCGGAATTTACATTACAGGTTGATCGACTCGCTAGTGGCACACAAAAAATACTACATTTCCGTCACATACAGAAGCAAGTGATACTGGTTGCTCGTATAAAATTACCATATCAGTTGAATTCGTTACGGACTATGCACTGAATTGCCATATTATTTGAATATCTGTATATCCAGATAGTTCCACTGTCACAAAATGACAGTGTAACAATACATTTTAATTTGTCACGAATAATTGGAATAGGACATTTTCTGTGGCATGCCCATGTAAACCTACAGATCAGGAAGGTCACGGAAGAGATGGAACGACCAAAACAAACGTGACACTGGATTCCTGCTATTAACAGCAGAGCGGTGTGCCATACACAGGGCAACATGGAGGGGGTGACATCCAGGAGGACAGTGAAGGTTTAATTAATAGTGATGACCGTGATATTGGTGCTCAACTTGAGTGCTGCCTTCGATAGTGTCGATCATCACCTGTTGCTCGACAAACTTCACCGCATAGGCATACGTGACAACGCGCCCCGCTGGCTACAGTCGTATCTTTCCTAGCGAACACAAGCTGTCAAAATCGGGAGCGTCACCTCAAGAAGTCTTGATCTGTACTCTGGTGTTACCGCAAGGTAACGTGCTGGGACCCCTGCTTTTTATTAGTTGCTGTCTTTGGCTCCACCGTGTATCCAAACGTCATCGGCTTCATTATTACATGTATGCTGACGATACTCGGCTATATGTTGAATTTCCGCGTGATCAGCCAGTGCACGTTACAACTGCCATTGACCGCATAACGCGATGTACCGCTGACGTGAAATCATGGATGGCATCCCACAACCTTCTTCTAAATGAGAAGTCGTCGTCATTTCCGCTGTGCGCAACCATAAACATGTTCAGCCTCCCGTTGACTTGGCCATTGTTGTCTGTGGCTCTTATATCACGCAGAAACCATGTATTCGAAAAATCGATGTTACTATTGACGACACTATGTCAATGGCGGGGCATGTACGCCGTGTTTGTCAGGTGGCATACTGCCATATTCACAGCATCGCCAGGATCAGGAAATGTTTGACTACCGCTGCGTGCAAGACAATAGTCCTTGCCTTAGTTTTGCCTGGCGTCGATTACGGCAATCCGCTACTTTATGGTTTGCATGAGACGGTGCTGCATAAGCTGCATATAGTCCATAATTCTGCAGCGCTGCTCATGACTAGGACCCACAGAAGAGACCATATCACACCAGTTGTATTCAATCTTCGGATCGCACTGACCGACCCGATCATTGAGATCCGCCGGTCAAGGTCTATTGACAGTACCGCAGTACCACCATGAGCGGTATGGTCGGCGGTCCTTCTCGGTGGCAGAACCGACATTGTAGGACAACCTACCTCCTGCTGTCAGAGACACTAACTCAATGGTAACATTCAATACATTGCTAAAGACACATCTCTTCCGTATAGCATATACAACACTATGTTGCTAACAGAAGTGACATTTATGTGAAGTTGACTGTTTATGCGTTTTAACTAAGTTAATAATTTTAATTTGTTTTACATATGGCTTGTCTTGTTAATGCATATATAATTTACCAAGTCAATTTAGGATTGTATTAAATTTATTTATTTAATTGAATTAACTCATTGATTTAATTTATTATTTAACGTATTATTTAACCTATTTATTAACTTATTTATTTAGCTTATATATATATATTTATTTATTTGTTT
Organism: Paraescarpia echinospica; assembly: GCA_020002185.1. Taxonomy (NCBI): domain Eukaryota; kingdom Metazoa; phylum Annelida; class Polychaeta; order Sabellida; family Siboglinidae; genus Paraescarpia; species Paraescarpia echinospica. Next base: position 20,859 of record JAHLWY010000860.1, read on the forward strand.
TATATTGTTAGCGCTTTTGAGCAGGTTTTTAACCCGGAGACATGGCTGTGGGTGCGTGCGCGTGCGTCTGTGTGCGTACGTGCGTGTGTGCTTAAACTGTAATATTAATGCTGATAAGGGTATGTTAAGAGAGAATTGATTTTTAAGAGAGCATTAACTGTGCACGATGTTAGTTGTCGTCAGTTATCGTTGTATTATATACAGGTAGTATAGTTTTAATGTAATCGTCTGCTGGTTGTGAGTGTATTGGTATGAATATGTGCTTGTAAGACCCAACATCCTAACACATTCCAATGTTTTACAGTATTGGCTGCGATAACAACACATGGCAATAAATCTACCTTATCTTAACTTATCTTACCTTATCTTATCAACGCATGGAGTAACGACCTAGACACATACTGTTTGAGGAACATCGTAGATGTAGCATGACTCGGTTGGTATTGATAACGACTTTTCCGGGGGCCGTCAACGGGACGAGACGCCCGGTAGATGATTACGCCGGCCGGATCTGTAATGTGCTCCTTCCACACAGAAATCGACATGTTTGCGTTTACAGTTTTTACGCTTGCGGCAAGTGGAGGGCCTATACTTGTAGAAATAGTCACTGTTTCGCAATTCGCTACAAAACAAAACATAGACATGGAGATTTATTTGTATTCATTGCTGTGGTAGCGGGTGCGGTGACGTGTGAGCGGTTACATGCGAATGTTCATGGCTGCGGCCATAGCGGATGTGACGTCGTCGTCGTAATTGTGTGTGTGTGTGTGTGCGTGTATGTGTTTGTGAGTGAATGAGTGTGCGCGTCTGTGTGACTGAGTGTGCGTGTCTGTGTGTGTGAGAGAGAAAAAGAGAGAGTGTATGTGAGTGAATGTGTGAGTGTGCGTGCGTGTGTGTGAGTGTGCGCGCGCGCGCGCGCGTGTGTGTGTGTGTGTGTGTGTGCCAGCCCGTATGCTATGTGTGCTGTTGGAGAGGAGAAGAGGTCCGCTTGGATAAACTATCTATTAAGGGGAGGTGAGGGTGTAGTTTGATTTCTGGGAGACTGTCAAGGGGTGGAGAAGAGGTCTCGGGGTCCCGGGCGCTCAATGGGGTGCAGATAGAGGTATCAAGAGGTGTGCAGTTGAAATTGTTTTTGGGAGCGTCAACGGGGTATTGCAGTTGAAGGTCTCAAGGGGTACAGTTGGAGGTCTCAAGGGGTACAGTTGGAGGTCTCAAGAGGTTACAGTTGGAGGTCTTGGGCAGCCTCGAGGATTTGGTGCTGTTAGAGGCCTCAAGGTATGTGCAATAGACACAATCCGAGATTTGTTAGCTACGTCCACAAATCGTTAAGTAAGCAACGCGTGACGCGGTATCAGAGCATGCGTTTGTCCGCAGTGCGACCGTTCAGCGTATTAGACATGTCGCATTTTGAGAAACATTTACGTCTAATGATGTTTTTGGGAACGCGAGTATGCAACCTTTTAAACGTCATTTGCAGGACCTGAATTCGAATTTGGTGCATTTCACCTTGTACCATCACTCCGTGCCCTTCAAAATGGCAAATAAAATGGCTGCCGCTGAGGTAATTTCTGCATACGTTTTGCATACCACTGGTTAAAACAGAACACCAAGGGATTTGATCATGTGATCATAGTAAACGTGCTTCAACACACACCTGTAACCTCTCTCCAACGTCAACACAACTCTTACAGTATCTTAGTCTGGGTTTATGGCTGTATGTCTTTTGAGACATAAAAAAGTTTGAATTAGTTCCAACAGGCGCCAATGAATAAGACCCGTGTTCTACAAGAAGGGTTTAATGCAAAGCAACACAATTACAAACCTCACATGTGAACCGGCGAAGCACGGATGATGCCTGGGGGCAGACCACAATTACAATACCAGAATACTGGCGTGATTGTCTCTTTCTCCTCCGCCTAACAACTAAGAGGAAGTAGTTGATGTTTTTAACTTGTCCAGCCTCCAGCTGGATGCCATGTTGTTCCAAGGTTGAGTCGTTGACCAACGCAACAAATCCTGGAGCGGGGTCTACGCGGACTGTGATCGAATTGTCGCCAAGTAATCGTAGTTCAGCACACATGGAGAGAAGGGCGTCGCGAACCTGGCCATCGATAACAGGACGGCGGACAACGATGCGCTCGCGTAGTGGTTGGAAAGGCTTACTATCACTGACGATCAAGACACCGTCACTGGCTACGGTGACACTCTTTAGATATCTCTTGACATCGCCGATTTTGGTCAACTTTTTGGAAGAGCGAGTGCCTTGAGTCAAGTGAGCGTGAGTGCGTCTGAGGTCGGGGCATTCGAGCTGAGTGGCATGCCAGGCAACACGGTTCGTGAATGGCATCTTGCCGGAGCCGTCGATGACATCGTTCATGGAAGCACTTAGCACGACCGAGTTCTCCATCTCTTCAATGAACTTGCAAATTTGACAACTGGAGTTCTGGCACTCACGTGGGTTGCGGCTTCCAAACTCCGACGGTAAGTTGGCAACGCCATCAATTTGTCTGGTGTGAGCACGGTAGCGGCTTACGGTTGAGAGAAAGGTGGTCATGAACTGGACGAAAACTCGCCGCGCATGAGCTTCTCGTAAGCCTGGACACATGGGCGATTGTCGGTTAGAACCTCGGTGGGTTGTAAGAACTGTATGATGAACGGAGCAAAGTGTCTGATCGCAGCACCAATGCTCAATGCCTCGACTTCGCAAGGTAGCCATGTGACCTGATGCTTGCGTAGTTTCGCGTTGAAGAAACCTGCTAGTGACAGTTTGTTTCCTCTGCGAACGTATAGCGTCGATGCAATCCCTCTGTTCTTTACAGATCCATATGTGACAATCCATAGCACGTGGCTGGCCTGTGGGATTGTGATAGACTTACAGGTGCCCAGGGCTGACTGGGCTTTCTTGAACGCACTTAAGAGTTCGTCAGACCATATGACCTTCTCTATGGATTCTCTGCCGGCAGTAGTTTGATCAAGAGGATCCAGTAGGTCGGCGTAACCTTGTAGAACTCGACTGAAGAACCTTGTATGCACCCACGAAGGAACGTAGGCTCTGTACGGTGACTGGGGGCTCAATAGCACATAGTGTGGCGATCTTATGCGGGCTGGCTTGTAGGGTACAACTGCGCCATATCCATCCCAAATCCCAAGATGACTGCAGCCTCAAGCTCGTCGAATTTGTCTTGGAGCTCGTTCCGGGTAGATCTAATATATTGGGGGAGTCTTCCCTTTCGTTGTGGGGGAAACGTGGGGCCCATGTTAACGAAGGCTGTAACTTCCCGCTAGCTCCGTTGTACAAGGAAGTCAGAGTCCAATATATCGGGGACGGAGGCAATCAGTCGGGCTTGGCAGATGTGCTCGCCACGGTTGACTAGAATAGGGACCCCTGTATCGTTGGGGACGCGAAGAGCTCCATCGACGGAGGAGATCTCTCGGGGAGAAGGCCATGCCCGCTCTAATTTACTCCACACGTTGGAGCGGCTTCTCGTCCGAGGTTCGAGAGCCCATAGAGTATCGGAATTGTCGTCGCGAGGAGTGTGTAATTCCAGGTAATCTCCCGGGAGAATCAATGTCTTCCAGGGGTTACGTAGGAGGAAGACTTGCGTACGCCTGACAGAGGGCACACAGGTGTTGCTACGCTCTGTGCCATAGTGGACAATGTCAGCATCGCCAATGATGATCTGCCTCTTGTACGGGCGGTAGCTATATCGTTGCGAGTAAGGAAAGGATTTTCAGCCAAAATGTCGACATCAAGTTGCTTGACAACCAGTGCATCGACTTGAAACGACAAGCTACCCCTGGTGACGTTGCAGTGTACTTCGCCAATAACGTCCAAAGGGATCACACCATCGGCCTGACGAGCAATCTGGGATGCAGGTGTGATTGGTAGGTGGTACAAACGAGCTGTGGACACACGTATCATGTTCGTCGTAGCATCAGTGTCAAGGGTTAATGCCATAGGATGATGCTGGTAGAATGTGTACAACACAGGTGATTTTACCACATTGACTCGGCGAGAGGAGGGATCACACTGTACGTGACGTGCTGATAAGTCATTAGTAACGTTCTCGGGCACTTCAACGTAACATAGACCGGCCTCGTCTTCATCACATGCATCATTGGTCACGAGTCTTGACCACCCTATGGATTTCTTGTCACTATCAGGTAAGTAGCGGCATTCGATCAGGTTATGAGTTGTAGACGTCAGCCCTGCAGTTTTGCACAGAACACACGACTTGTGCGGGAATGACTGCCGTCTATTTGATGAGACAGGTTTGCGGTTAGCGAGGCCAACGATCGGTTGCGCCGTATCTTTACTTGACGAGTAGCGGACGGCCGGGGTTAATCAGTTGCAACCAGATATAAATAATAGTGTCCTCAAGCGACGGCGACACTTCTTCATCCACGTCTGAAGCAACTCCATGATGAGTAACGCCACAACCCACGGTGAGTAGGTTGTCCTCGAAGAAAGCAGTGAGCCGTTGGAACACATCTTCAGGACGCTCGCCTGGTTCCAGTCGAATGTTAGTTAAATCAAGGAAATGCGCTCCAGTTGATTGAAACCCAAAGTGTTGACGAACCTTTTGCTAAATGCCAGTTAGCGATGTCGAATTCTTCACAATTGAATTTCGATAAATAATGGGGCAAAAGTTCGCAGTTTGTTCCAGTATGAGCTCAAGATGTACACATTTTTGTGTGGCCTCTGGTACAGCGTTAGTGTTATCTACAAAGCCTCTAGTAGGGCTGTTGGGAGACTTTCGTCCCCACGTGACGTTATCACTCATGAACTGAGCAAAATTTGAGATAGAATATGTAATAAGTTATGTCTCCAGCTTTCGAATGAAGTAACAGATTCGTTCTTTGTTAGCAACCACTGTTTTGGTGCTCGGTGAGTGGCTGCCATGGTTTCGATGTGCGTAGGCTGTAGCTACTGTAGCGGTATTGCGCACTGTTTTATTGCGAGCAACAGTTCATGTTATCGCCCAGGTGAAGCGAGCATATAAACACCTATATTTGTATGCGTAGAGTTCTCGGGTAACATATATATTTAGTTGCCTGTGTATCGGTCTCTTTTGGCCGTGGGTAAAAGCGCTGCTACCACGCCAATGAATAAGACCCATGTTCTACAAGAAGGGTTTAATGCAAAACAATACAATTACAAACCTCACATGTGAACCGGCGAAGCCCGGATGATGCCTGGGGGCAGACCACAATTACAATACCAGAATACTGGCGAGGCACACTTCGAAAACTTATCCAAACATAGTATCTCATATATCAGAATCTACAGGACACATAGAACGTATTTCAGTTGGAACACACACCAACCGACATTTTCCAAAGCCAGAAATACTCTTACCGGTATTTTGGTCGTAGTTTAAAGCGTCCATTTTAAATTCTAACACACATAAAAAGTTCATATTAGCGTCTACAACCACAGTTGTCCTTGGTCAACACTGTGTGGGATTAACAATGGAATAAACCTCTACTCTAAACTACTAGTATGAAATTGGCAAATGAAGAATACCTGGATTTTGCATTGACCTACATCAACTAATTTTTTGATGGTTATAAGCAAGCATATGCAGCAATCTGGACTGTTGTATGCATGGGTTGAAAATAAACTGCTTGACCCTAGAGCTGCAGAAAAAGTCCTATAGATCTGACTAGTTGAAAGCTAGAGGAATGGAATTCCACAAAATAACCATCTAGGCTACGTGGAGTGTTATCATGTAACAGTTACCCCTGTCATGAGAAACCAGAAAAAATGTACTTGTAATCTCAATCAACACGAACCGCTAATCCGCTGCGAATCCACAATAGAAAGCAAGACGGTGAGCCGCTAAGATGAACTTGATGACAACACTGTACGCTCTTTCAACAAGTTTCTCAGCGAAACATCTCCAATCTTGCAAAACAATGCGGTATGAGATCTAGTCACACAAGATACTGATCATGATCTGTTGAATGTCAAAAATAACGGACTCATTTGTTGTAGAGATGCTTCTCCATATGAGGAAATGAAGGTTCAATTCCGAGATCTCGTGTACAAGAAAAAGCCGTTGATAGTTCCCTCATTGTGTAACATGTACTGAAAGCAGTCAAGATGGGGCTAAGAGAGGATCATAAATGCAGACCGGTCAATTTCGCAACGGCTGATAATTGCCTATAAGGGTTGACGAAAGATCAATCTTGATCAAATCATTTGTCATGAGTTCTTGCCTGTTGCCATTGCCACGCATGCACGCACGCACGCACACACACACACACACACACACACACGCACACACGCACGCGCGCGTATTAACACACGTGTACCCACCTATCTGTACGCAATACTTACGCAAGGTGATAGAAATGACAAACAGAACTAGTTGTACCGTGAGCAGATGCATGCCAGTTGAGATCAGCACAATGCCACCATAAACTAACGTGCGGAGTGGCAACACTAAGACGCCGCGTTAAACGTATTATGACGTAATATATGATGTTCGCGCTGCGCCGCGCCTCTTTGTGGTACTTACAACCCCTCGTTTCTCACCATCACTGCCCCTACTTAAACAGTTGCACTGGCTTTCGACTGCGTAATATTCAGGTTAGCCACTATTACACATTGTGCACATTCTAGACAACAGCCATCCTATTTGCTTAGTTTCCTTCTTTTCCACTTATCGCCAGGAATATGAGATCATCTCTTTCACAACAACGATTTGTTTCTAAAACTAAGCTTTTAACATTGGCAAATATGCACCAAAAATCTGGAATGAACTACCTGTCACTTTAGAATCATCTGAAACTATAGCTACATTTCGTAAAGAACTCAAGACTTATTTATTTGAAATTGCATTCCTACCCTAACCTTCGGCGGTCCATTGCTCTAATGGTGACCCTGTTCAAGATTTTGCCCATTGATTCTTGTATGTTGCGCTATAGAAGTTTATTAATAGTATTAACGACATTAGCCGCATTCAAAATGGCTCGGTTGAAAGTAGCCTTAGTGAGTTTGATGCTACTGCTTTCGAATGTTTTCTCGATGAAAATGCCACCAACCTATCATTAGGCTAATGGTTAGGAAGAGTTTTATTTTCTTAAAAGCTTATCTTGTCATCCCACTAAAAATAATCCTTTTCAACTCCAAAACCAACTACGGGGTCCATGTTGGAAGACGCCCTTGTGCTGCGCGTGCGCGGTGTCAACAGGACGTAACGTCGAACGGCAAAATCGATATCGACAGAAAAAAGCAGCATATACCCTATTTGTTCACTCAATAGGACTATAATTGTGACACTTTGCATACATATACTACTTCTGGCCCTGGAAATTTTCTGTTGTACAACAAATTGAATAGCGCCCCTTTGTGGCCTATATCGCCATTAACTTTGCCGTCATTACCGGTTTTGTCCATAGCATCAACTTGTTTTATCAATTAGGACGAAAAATCGCATAAACATATTCACATACATGTAGATTTGGATAACATTGCTATGTAGCATTAAGATGTCAACTGTCACTGGAAGGCAGCACGCGGTAACAACAATTCAACTGTGATCGACGTAATCGCCATATCAGTGTGGAATGGTCAATGGTGTTTGACGGACGATATCTGACGCTTCCGCTGCTCACCATCTCGTTATCATCTCGCTGTCTCTCGTCCGATCACTCGGTGCCCACCTATTCGTCATCATCTCGCCGTCTCTCGTCAGATCACTCGGTGCCCACCACCATATCATCATCTCGCCGTCTCTCGTCCGATCACTCGGTGCTCAACATCTCGTCATCATCTCGCCGTATCTCGCCGTATCTCGTTTAATCACTCGGTGCCCACCATCTCGTCATCATCTCGCCGTATCTCGTTTGATCACTCAGTGCCCACCAACGGGTCATCAGCTAGAGGTTTCTCGTTTTATTTCTCGGTCTACACCATCTCGGCACCATCTCACCGTCTCTCATTCGATCACTCGGTGTCCACTGTAAGATATCGATGTATATGGTGTAGTCATCTGCTGAACAAGCCCACATCTAATCATTGGCTGTTACTGTCGCCCTAGTGTCAATAAAGAATGATTCTCCATGGGACACCTGTGACATGAAAAATGGCGTGTTTGATTCATTGCATGCTAGTCACTGCAATTATAAACATATATATATATATATATATATATATATGAATACCTCAAGGGTAATAATACCTCACTTCAAAACCACAGATAACTACCAATCATAATACAGCAAATAATAGATAAGTTCAATCAGAAAATAGACATTTACACTGGGCTAGTCCCATCTCGAATATATACGAACGTTTGTTGAAGTCAACACGCCGAGCTCAGAATACAATTAGAACGGTGTATGTCGGCCAAACGAGTGATGATGCCGGACAATTGACGATTGCCTTCGTACGTCGCGAATTCACGAGTCGCGTCCGTTCAATGATCGCACGGTCGCAGACGATTGCGAAGTCAGTTGAATACGTACAACTGAAAGACGAAGCCGGGCAGTAGACGCTTACCGCCGGCCGCTACAAATTCGATGAAGAGGTCTTGCCCTGTCGCAAACGATCGAGAAGTCGGATGAACGGGTTCGCGCGAATGACGACGCCTGGCAGTATACGTTTACCGCCGGCCGCTACGAGTTCAAGCTTTCTGACGATGTCGCTATGAGACCGCTGTTCGAGGATGGCCCGAGCTGGGTGAGCGCGTCGCGATTATCGCTCATCGACGCAAATACGTTGGGGCCGACCGGAACGTTGTCTCAATATACCGCTGACGTGGCGGCATGGCTTCTTCGAAACTCGAACAGTCACTCTGGACTCTGTATATTACACACACACACACACACACACACACACACACACACACACACACACACACACACACACACACACACACACACACACACACACACACACACACACACACACAAGCTTTGAAAAGTAACCCACGTTAACGATTACCACCACGCTTCACGAATTAACTTGCCATTCTCTTCGCAGCAGGGATACCTGTCTCGTTCAACCCTGGATCTGTTCCAGTCCTTCGCCAGCGCCCAGATGGCGAAATGCGTACAACAGACGTTTATATAAGCGGACCTAATTACAGATCACATGACAGGTTTCCATCATTTATATTGGGTAATGCAATATACAATTCAAACTAGGCATTGTGGAACAACCTCTAAGATTACAGTGAAACACCTGCTGGCCTAGAAACGCTAGCAAAAGAATACCACGCCCCACTGAGCGCATCTGCAACCGAAATGCTGTAATTACGTTACCAAGGCGGTTAGTCAAATATATGTCTATCTACTGGCTGGACCTTCCTCATTTCCCAAATTAAACCTCAGGAAAGTAGATTGAAACATCCAGAAATAGCATAAATGCTACAGTTTTTCGATAACAGTCTTTTTGAAAATTATATATCTGAACAGGTCGCCCCCAAACTGACACGTAAAATCACTAAGTGGCGTTTCTCGGTAGGTCAAAAGGTCAAACTTTAACATGAAATTGTGATCACGGCGTCGAAGATCAAAACTCGATAGATAGAACGGTACCCGACACAACCTCATCCGACTGTGAAGTAGTGTATTCCGTGAACTGAAGAGTTTACCGGCGTTTATTTTTCGATAATCCGCGCAGAATGGCAACCCCTAGAGATATTGACGTTTGGTATTCGGCATCTGCTTCTGTTCGTCTGCGCGAACCCGATGCAGGAGATTGCAACTAAATAGTCCGTACAGTCGCGACGCTGTGGCCGAAAAGTTCGTCCTGATCTTACTTCTTAAATTTATTTATTCGATTTGAATGCCACCCAGAGTGACTCGTTAACAAAAGAATTGTTGTCACTGAAATGGGGAACATTGAGGAGTGCCCTGACTACCATGTTTGATAAAATTAGAACAAACACATTCAGCCATAGTTTCAACACAATTATATATTTGTCAATTCATGCACTTCTGACAAACAATGGATAGAATATTCACTGTATCTTGCATACTGTTCCTGTGACTTACATATCGTACACGAACCCGTTTTAGGCAGATCGATCAACCTAATATTATCAATACGGATTGTCTACCTTTGGTTGTGAAGTGTATGACAAGTAGTAAGGTTCCCAAAGCATGTTTTGGAACGTTGTCGCCAAAGTGTATGCGCGCTACGAAACGGGATGTCTACGACAGTAATTAAGGAAAGGATTAGAGATCTCAGATGAGTCTGCATGAAATGAGGGCTTGACGATGCTGACTCATTTCCGGATAGGAGCTCCCCCTAGTGGCTGTTCATCTAGTTAATGTGACATGGTCATATTCCTTAGTTCATTTCGCCCACCACCCTAGTGAGTGGTGATGGTGGTAGACGACGTTTTTAGTACGTGTGTGCATGTGCGTTTAAGGGAGGAGGATGGATGAGTGGTGGACTGTTAAAGACTACCTCTTATGGGATATAACATCATGTGTGCGTGCGTGTGTGTATGTAAGGATAATCTATTTTGTGTGTTATTGCATGTATGCGTGTGGAAGCATCTATCATTGTGAGTGCATTCGTGGGCGTGTGTAAGGAACATCTACCTTTGTACGTTATTGCGTGCATGCGCATATGAAAAAAACGAACAAAACACGGTAGCATAGGATTCCACACGTATTTTATTGACTAAATATAAAAGCGAGTTTTTTTACCACCTCACCAGTGGTCGTGAGCTTACGAGTCATTACAATCACCCATTGCTTCGTGCATGCATGATGCGACTTACGGGTGACTTAACATCTCGACAGTGATCAGAGCTAACGAGTATTTGACCACAACGCCATCGGCTCGGTTAATGATAACGATGACACCCTGTTGTCAATGATACATGGTGCCGATCAATATCGAAACAAGCAGCAAAAGTCAAACCGTAACGAAACTATTCACAAAACAAACAAAGCTATACAATATATGCGGAAAGTAAACATAAAACACATATGAATCAGTGTCACCTTATCTCAATTGTTTAAGTCAATCAAACACACGGCAATTGTTTGCCACCAAATCAGTGCCGAAACCATCCATAAAAGACTTCACCGAAAAGCCGTGACTGAGACCCATGAGATAAGAACACGATATTATCCGCAGACATTAAACAGAGGACTGTGAAGTCTCTTGGAATTATGAGTCCATTCTATGCAATGTGAATTCATGAAGGTGCGGAACTCGACGTGTTGCGGTTGCGAACAGAAGTATTCACCGTGTCCATAACTATCCAGGTACATTGTTATTCAATGTCTGCCTGGTTTCTTGCCGTCGTGCTGCGTGTGGCACACGAAGGCGCTCGTGGAAGTGTCTATCGTCATCGCGTGTAGTTTGTTTTTGGGTACGATAGCGCAAACGATCGACTCTGTCTGCTGGTCCATTGTGAGTAGGCAAACAATTTGCAGGGTCTCCATCTCATCGGAAGTCGTAGATGACGTTGTGGGTATTGTCAATGTCCAGCGTGGACTCGAACTCTGCGTTGGCGATGACGTTCACGGTGGTCGTCAGCGCAATGCGGAAATGAATCTCGATGCGCAGGTTGTCCTTTTGTTCCAGATAGAAGAAGGTGCTGTCGCACGCGTCGTGGGTGAGATCCAAACCGAAGAAGGTGTAGCCGTGTCGGAAGTCGGCGCGAGACAGTCCATTCCCTTTGTCCTGCCACACTTTTATCTGTTGAGGTGAACAGGTTGAGGTAGCTTCTAACGAAGAAATCATTGTTGAAATTTGGTTGGGAAGGTTTGGAGGGTATCTGTCGTCCGTCCACCTACAAGGCGAGAAAGTTGATGTTGTTGTTCTTGGTGTGGAACGGGTTCTTCTCAAACAATTCGTTGTAGCCGTCGTTATCGATGCAGCACAGCACGAGGCGTTTCGGCAGGGTGCCGAGGAAAAGAGTACCATGCGTGTGCGACCGGGTTCCCGCTGGAATGGACTAGACCTTGCAATCTACTTGACCCATGGGAGACTTGGCCGTGCTCTTATCGAGGGCTTTCATGTGCGCCATTTGCATTGTGGGATTCAGAGTGGCCTTCTTTGTGAACAAGGTGGCGTTGACGATCTTGATCTTGTAGTCGGGATTACCTCCGCCAGCCATGAGTGCGAGCGCATTCTTGCTGCGTACCAGTCGTATCTTAACCTCGACGCCGTTGAGGAGGAATGTATCTTGGAGGTACAGGTCCACATGGAGACGACCCATCATGTCGACTACGCCACTCCGGACGATCGTTTCTCGTCAAGCCACGAAACCCGCATTGACCGCGTCTCCTCCTGCGATCTCGACGGCCGCCAGGTGACTGCCCGTTTCCTTGTGCCACAGCTGACTCGACAGTTGCATCGTCTTGGCATCGTCGCCGTAGCTCAGCAGCGTCTCGATGTAGGCGCGGTAGGTATGCGTGTTGGTCGATGGGTCACGGGTGTACTGTTCAGGTTGACGTCGACTTCACTGAAAAGCGAATGATGCCAATTATTCCCTGCAGCCCCGGGATCGGTGGCGTCGAGGTCGGTTCCGTCGGCTCGGGTCACCTTTGCTTGAATGTCTAGCATCGTGCTGACGAGATCCAGGGAATCATCTCCCGATCCGGGTATCATGAATTCTATCGGGCCGCCCGAGTCGAGAAAGGACATAAGTTGATATTGCACAGTGCGACTGTCGATGATGCTGGTTTGATTCGGGGGTACGGTAAAGAGGTCGAGTTCGCCTGGCTTCGACACCTTCAATAACACCGGTTCTTAGAAAGTTCCGTCCAACATCTGGCCAAAATCTTCCGTCAATCGGTAGACGGGTGGATCAGAGGGATGTACCTCGCGTATGTGATGACCATTTTCTCGCTCCAATTCGCCATATAGCCTTTCTCGAGCCGTCTCTTGACCTTGCTGATACGCACGCGATCCGCCACGTGGAACTTGGGTACGCCCTTTCCGTCATGTCCGTACAAGCGCTGTTACACCCCTTCCTGATTCGGTGCATTCACCCGTGATGGAGGTATACCGATAGTGCGGTGGGGTGTGTCGTTGTAGGATCGTACAAAGTCTTGAAGGACGTCGATGTATCGGCACTTCTCGTTTTTCGTCAGCTATTGCCATATCCGCGTCCTTGACGTGCGATTATATCGTCCCACGATGGTCGCCTTGGTTTACTCGTTGTGTGTAGAGAAGTGATGGATGCCGTCCTTTTTCAACAGTCCACGAACATCGCGATTTAGGAATTCGAGTCCTTGATTGGTCTGCAACACCATCGGTCGATCGTCGGTGAACAGACCACCCAGTGCCCTCAACAACGACACCGACGACTTGTTTTTTAACGGAATGCACCGGGAAAGTTCCGAAAAGACATCTATTTCCGTGACTAGAACAGTCGTACCGTCGTTGTCTTTTTTCAGGCAGGACAGGTCGACAAGATCAGCCTGCCATTTGTTGGTTCCGTCCACCCACGACAACGCATCATCTCACGAAACGAGTTCTTAATGTATGGTATAGGCGTTCTGTTACGACAGCCATTGTTCGACGACTTCCCTCGGTACACGCGTGACACGTCGCAAGGCATCGAGACTCCCATAACTTCCCACCTTTGACGGATCGAAGTACACCCTATTGAACTTGGTGTGCTGAACTATCGTGAACGATTAAAATACACCCGATGCGTTGCTGCTTCCAAGGTCCGTTTCTTGATGATGGCGAAGAGTGACGAGTACGCCAACGTACAGTAGAACCCACACCACTACACCTAAAAAGATGACGACAGACCTACAAACTAACGAAACCAGCTTGGTACGGTGGTGAACCAAGGTGTCGGTAGACGAATCAGATAGTCGATGGTAATCCCGGTGACGACGTGAAGGCCGGCGTAGGCGAGAGCGGTGAAGAGGCAACGCCAAGTGTCCCGCTTGTCGATGATGGTCATTTTGTGATCGATTCGTGATATTCCTCCTTTAAAAACGCTTTCATTCCGCCTCCTTGCGATCTTCCGGCGGCGGGGTGAGCATCGACTATTTGCGAACTAGCCATGAAGGAACCAATGAATGGAAGGTGTAGGCGAGGTCAGTATGTGTGCACGTTTTGGCATGCATTCCGACGCATGTGAATATGTATTCATACGCGAAGGTGTAATATCGACTATGAAGGAGTAAGGGACTGTAATTGTAGGGTATTCATATTCAATATCTACCTATGATAGACTTATAATTAAATGTTGAGTGTGCGGTCACGAGATAGAAAAGGCTACACTAACAAGAAAAACACAAGTGTATACGAGTTTACATGTACTTTATAGACTAAATATACAAGCGGATAATGACATGACTTGCAGGTTTTTTACCACATCGCCATCGGTCGTGAGCTTACGGGTCATAGGACCACGTAATTGGTTCGTACATGGATGATGCGACTTACTGGTGACTTAATACAACATCAGTTGTCGTGAGCTTACGGGTGTTTGACCATCACACCATTGGCACGATCGATGATAATGATAATACCTTGTTGTCAATCAAACACGGTGGCGATGAATTCCGAAACAAGCAGAAATATCAAAAGTAAACACAAAAAGTTAGAGCAAAGCTATTCAGTCGATGTCGAAAGTAAATTAGTGGCAAACAGTATCGAAACTAGTCCCCAAAAAACAAAAAAACAAACAGTGATTATAAACAAACTGTACAATCGATGCCGAAAATAAACGTATAGCAATTTCATATATACTAGTGTCAAAACTAGTGTCGTCGGTGTACATTGTTGGATCAATGTGGACAGTTTCTCCATCGTATTTTTAACAGCGATAATACAGTCCACAGGTGATGAGAGAGGAGATGGCTCTGACACGTAGGACGACATCAGGAGAAATGACAGCCACACTAGGTGGCCGACAGAAGAGGGTTCGAGCGATAGTGGTTCCATAGGAACTCCAAACACTACGTCACGTGGTACGGATATCTCTGGCGTGTCATGTGGTGGCGTATGGACATGCATCGCTTCATATGGTTGAGGTGATCGGAATTATAGTGATTTATTATGAATACTCTTTCGAAGTAGGCGGCGGCGAAGGCCGTGACAATGAAGAACCTTCACCTTCCGTCGTACCTTGGTGTCGGACGCTACAACAGACACCGATCTTTCGTTATCATCATCATCATCATCATGGGAACATTCACGGATCAATTGGAGACTATGGCTTATCTATAGAAAAAGAAAATAATGTTTTAAGATGACATCGAGTGTACATTTTTCTTTTGAATGTCCGCCACCATCACATAGGTCTCAACCACGTAATTGGTCTTTCACCTCTTCCATGATCTTGTTGCGCCACCGTGAAGTCGAACACCGTACATTAAAGTATATATCGGGCCAACGAAGGTATGTTTCGACCATAGCGTCATAATTGACAGTGCCATAAGCTTGTCTCAGGTCGAACAACGACACAGCTCATGACGTAAACAAGCTGTGTCCATGGCTTCTTCAAAAGTGTGTTGGAAGATCATTTCTTCCGCGTGATGTCGGATTGTATTCACTTCACCCACAGTATTTCTCAGATCACCATCATCGTCACATTCATCATCAAATGATGATGATGACCAGTTACATTTCTTCAGGTCAATCGTTGGCTGGTCTTCGTCACTGATAGTCGGAGATATAAAGGTCAGTTGACTCCTAGCAGATGGGCTGTCATGTTCGTCGTCTGCTATGGCAATATGATCGATGTTCATGTGACGTTGTTGATGATCTAAGAATGTCAAGTTTGCCTCGACTGCTTCACCAAAGTTCAATTGACATACCTCGTGTGAGTTGCGGGTGTGGGGATCTGTTGTGTCGGAAGCAGTGTGTTTTGTTCGTAAATCCGTCTTAAGTTGGATTGATCTGGTTCAGGGAAGATGGCTGCATCCATTAAACAGAATCAGGACTGGATGAGTTGTAGGCATAAAAGGACATAGTTGTCAAAGCCGACGTTGGATGATTTTTTATAGTAACTTTCGCCCGAGCCCCACAGAGATTAGATAAGCCGCATTACATCACGGACTTGCCTCGTCGTGTCGTGCTGTCTGGTGGCGACTGGTAATGCGGCATACTAGAGTTCAAGTACCCGCACACTTGGTACAACGTTCGCGAGGAGAATCGCAAGTTCTACCTGTAAGAGTCCGATCGTATGGGACTCATTCAGAATGCCATGGTCGAGCTCGGTTATTATTACAACGCGAACCAGTTGATAGGTGCCATCAACAAGGTGCTGTCTCGTATCTCGACGGGTAAGGTCAAGGCGAAATTGAGCTACGGCGGCATATCTCAATGGTTCTCTTGCATATGATCCCCGAGACCGAGTTTAACATTCCGCTAGAGAGTGACATGGGAACCATACTAGGTTTCCATTCGACGATCATCACCAGTACTGAAACGACCATACGCGAGTACGTTAACCCGGCCCTACGTGGAAAAACATAGGTCTCAGACCGTCGGCCACGGTATCCGATCCATCAAACAGGGTTGGTGAGTACACCTTCAAGAAAGAGGCCGATTCCGTGGTGGACATGCGTCAAGGATTCACCACCATGTACATGTACACAGACGTCGAAGAGCCACGTGTCTTCGGCGACTGTCTCTCACCCTCACCTAATTACAACGATTACTACGCTCGCCAAGCGGGTTGTGCTCTTCCCTGTTTTGCAGGTGCCCGATACCAACGAGGTCACGGACTTGGAAATGTGTTCAGAAGAGTGTAGCAGTCTTCCGAACACATTTGTTTTATTGGCTTAAACAACTGAGAAAGGGTACACTATAGCACAGTATCTCGACACTGATTTATGTGTATTTTAAGTTTACTTTCGGCATCGATTGTATACAGTATTGCTTTGTTTGTTTTGTGATTAGTTTCGCTACCGATTGACAATAAGTGAGCATATCGCAACTAAAAATATAAATTATTAATTGTCAAATAAGTACTACTATCAATGTGTTTTTTTTTGTATTTATATTATAATAGCCAATAATAACTAACATTGTACTATTATGTAATATCTGCCATATTCCACGTGTTGTATGTAAATAATTCTTAGGGGTATACAAATACAAGAGTTTCTTCAGTATACCCCTTTTTTCTGACATACTCATTCTGATATATCATATACACTGTATGTATCTTTAGTTGGAAAAATAAACATTTACTTACTTACTTACTTACTTACTTACTTACTTACTTATGCTGCTTGTTTCGATATTGATCGGCACCGTGTTTCATTGAAAACAAGGTATCATCATTATCATTGATCGAGCCAATATCGTGGTGATCAATTACCCGTAACCTCTGACCACTGACGAGGTGTTATGTCACCCGTAAGTCGTATCATGCATGCTCGAGCCAATGACGTGCTCGTAATGACCCGTAAGCTCACGACAGCTAGCGAGGTTGTAAAAAAACCGTTTGTATCTTTAGTTAATAAAATACGTGTGCACTCGTATAATACCGTGTTTTGTTCGTTTTTGTATACGCGCATGCACGCGATAACGCACAAAGATAAATGACGCTTAAACACGCACACGCACGCACTCACAATGATAGATGGATGACCCTTACACACGCATACATAGAATAACACACACAATAGATGAACTTTACATACACACACGCGCGCACACGTGATGTCATACCCCATAAGAGGTAGTCGTCAACCGTCCGCGACTCCTCCACCCAAGCACACGCACACGTACACACGCACTAAAACATCCACACCCACACCACTCGGTAGGGTGGTGGACGATAACTAAGGGATATGACCTCGTCACATTAACTAGGTCAACAGCCGCTAGGGGGCGCTCCTAACCGGAAATGAGTCAGGATCTTCAGTTCCTCAATTCATGCAGACACATCTGAGGTCCATAATCCTTTCCGTAACTCCTTACGACGACCACGGCCGCGACTAATGGGATTGGTGGTTTTCAGTGACATGTCGTCATCTGCATACAAAGCCAACGATTGGGGTTACCGCATAATGTGCGTATTGTGCGTGTTGTGCGTGTTGTGCGTGGTGTTCGTGGTGAGCGTGGTGTGCGTGGTGTGCGTGGTGTGCGTGTTGTGCGTGTTGTGCGTGTTGTGCGTGTTGTGCGTGTTGTGCGTGTTGTTCGTGTTGTGCGTGTCATGAGTGTCGTGCGTTGTGCGTGTTGTGTGCGTTGTGTGCGTTGTGTGCGTTGTGTGCGTTGTGTGCGTTGTGTGCGTTGTGTGCGTTGTGTGCGTTGTGTGTGTGTTGTGTGTTGTGTGTTGTATGTGCTGTGTGTGTTGTGTGTGTTGTGTGTGTTGTGTGCGTTGTGTGTGTTGTGTGTGTTGTGTTGTAATGTGTGTGTTGTGTGGTGTGTGGTGTGTGGTGTGTGCGTTGTGTGCGTTGTGTGCGTTGTGTGCGTTGTGTGCGTTGTGTGCGTTGTGTGCGTTGTGTGCGTTGTGTGCGTTGTGTGTGTGTGTTGTGCGTGTTGTGCGTGTTGTGCGTGTTGTGCGTGTTGTGCGTGTTGTGTGTGTAGTGTGTGTTGTTTGTGTTGTGTGTGTTGTGCGTGTTGTGTGTGCTGTGTGTGGTGTGTGTGGTGTGTGTGTGGTGTGTGTGTGGTGTGTGTGGTGTGTGTTGTGTTGAGTGTGGCGTGTGTGGTGTGTGTGTTGTGTGTGTTGTGTTGTAATGTGTGTATGTGTGTGTGTGTGTGTGTGTGTTTGTGTGTGTGTGTGTGTGTGTG
>JAHLWY010000861.1:0-20612 GCA_020002185.1 Paraescarpia echinospica
GTGTGCTACATTCACTATCAACACCCACTGCACTGGCAAGGTGGTTCTGAGGTTGGAGAGTTGGGGCCAGCTCCACTCTCTGCAGTGATTGTGCTAGTCACACTATCACCACCTACTGCAATGGCAAGGTGGTTCTGAGGTTGGAGAGTTGGGGCCAACCCCACTCTCTGCAGTGGGTGTACTACTCTCACTATCACCATATACTGCACCGGCAAAGTGGTTCTGAGGTTGAAGAGTTTGGGCCAACCCCACTCTCTGCAGTGACTGTGCTACTCACACTATCACCACCTACTGCACTGGCAAGGTGGTTCTGATGTTGGAGAGTTGGTGCCAACCCCACTCTCTGCAATGAGTGTGCTACATTCACTATCAACACCCACTGCACTGGCAAGGTGGTTCTGAGGTTGGAGAGTTGGGGCCAGCTCCACTATCTGCAGTGAGTGTGCTAGTCACACTATCACCACCTATTGCAATGGCAAGGTGGTTCTGAGGTTGGAGAGTTGGGGCCAACCCCACTCTCTGCAGTGAGTGTGCTACTTTCACTATCAACACCTACTGCACTGGCAAGGTGGTTCTGAGTTTGGAGAGTTGGAGCCAGCCCCACTCTCTGCAGTGAGTGTGCTACTCTCACTATCATCACCTACTGCACTGGCAATGTGGTTCTGAGGTTGGAGAGTTGGGGCCAACCTCACTCTCTACAGTGGGTGTGCTACTCTCACTATCACCACATACTGCACTGGCAACGTGATTCTGAGGTTGGAGAGTTGGGGCCAACCCCACTCTCTGCAGTGGGTGTGCTACTCTCACTATCACCACATACTGCACTGGCAACGTGATTCTGAGATTGGAGAGTTGGGGCCAACCCCACTCTCTGCAGTGGGTGTGCTACTCTCGCTATCATCACCTGCTGCACTGGCAAGGTGGTTCTGACGTTGGAGAGTTGGGGCCAACCCCACTCTCTGCAGTGGGTGTGCTACTCTAGCTATCATATCCTACGGCGCTGGCAAGGTGGTTCTGAAGTTGGAGAGTTGGGGCCAACCCCACTCTCTGCAGTGAGTGTGCTACTCTCGATATCATCACCTACTGCACAGGCAAGGTGGTTCTAAGGTTGGAGAGTTGGGGCCAACACCACTCTCTGCAGTGAGTATGCAACTCTCACTATCATCACCTACTGCACTGGCAAGGTGGTTCTGAGGTTGGAGAGTTGGGGCCAACCCCACTCTCTGCAGTGGGCGTGCTACTCTCGCTATCATCACCTACTGCACTGGCAAGGTGGTTCTAAGGTTGGAAAGTTGGGGCCAACCCCACTCTCTGCAGTGAGTGTGCTACTCTCACTCTCATCATCTACTGCACTGGCAAGGTGGTTCAGAGGTTGTAGAGTTGGGGCTAACCCCACTCTCTGCAGTGGGTGTGCTACTCTCACTATCATCACCTACTACACTGGCAAGGTGGTTCTGAGGTTGGAGAGTTGGGGCCAACCCCACTCTTTGCAGTGTGTGTGCTACTCTCACTATCACCACCTACTGCACTGGCAAGGTGGTTCTGAGGTTGGAGAGTTGGGGCCAACCCCACTCTTTGCAGTGTGTGTGCTACTCTCACTATCACCACCTACTGCACTGGCAAGGTGGTTCTGAGGTTGGAGAGTTGGGCCAACCCCACTCTTTGCAGTGGGTGTGCTACTCTCACTATCATCACCTACTGCACTGGCAAGGTGGTTCTGAGGTTGGAGAGTTGGGGCCAACCCCACTCTCTCCAGTGGGTGTGCTACTCTCACTATCATCACCTACTGCACTGGCAAGGTGGTTCTGAGGTTGGAGAGTTGGGGCCAACCCCACTCTTTCCAGTGTGTGTGCTACTCTCACTATCACCACCTACTGCACTGGCAAGGTGGTTCTGAGGTTGGAGAGTTGGGGTCAACCCCACTCTTTGCAGTGTGTGTGCTACTCTCACTATCACCACCTACTGCACTGGCAAGGTGGTTCTGAGGTTGGAGAGTTGGGGCCAACTCCACTCTTTGCAGTGGGTGCGCTACTCTCACTATCATCACCTACTGCACTGGCAAGGTGGTTCTGAGGTTGGAGAGTTGGGGCCAACCCCACTCTCTCCAGTGGGTGTGCTACTCTCACTATCATCACCTACTGCACTGGCAAGGTGGTTCTGAGGTTGGAGAGTTGGGGCCAACCCCACTCTTTCCAGTGTGTGTGCTACTCTCACTATCACCACCTACTGTACTGGAAAGGTGGTTCTGAGGTTGGAGAGTTGGGGCCAACCCCACTCTTTGCAGTGGGTGTGCTACTCTCAATATCATCACCTACTGCACTGGCAAGGTGGTTCTGAGGTTGGAGAGTTGGGGCCAACCCCACTCTCTCCAGTGGGTGTGCTACTTTCACCATCATAACCTACTGCACTGGCAATGTGGTTCTGAGGTAGGAGAGTTGAGGCCAACCGCACTGTCTGCAGTGGGTGTGTTACTCTCGCTATCATCACCTGCTGCACTGGCAAGGTGGTTCAGAGGTTGGAGAGTTGGGGCCAACCCCACTCTCTGCAGTGGGTGTGCTACTCTCACTATCACCACATACTGCACCGGCAAAGTGGTTCTGAGGTTGAAGAGTTTGGGCCAACCCCACTCTCTGCAGTGACTGTGCTACTCACACTATCACCACCTACTGCACTGGCAAGGTGGTTCTGATGTTGGAGAGTTGGTGCCAACCCCACTCTCTGCAGTGAGTGTGCTACATTCACTATCAACACCCACTGCACTGGCAAGGTGGTTCTGAGGTTGGAGAGTTGGGGCCAGCTCCACTCTCTGCAGTGAGTGTGCTAGTCACACTATCACCACCTACTGCAATGGCAAGGTGGTTCTGAGGTTGGAGAGTTGGGGCCAACCCCACTCTCTGCAGTGGGTGTGCTACTCTCACTATCACCACATACTGCACCGGTAAAGTGGTTCTGAGGTTGAAGAGTTTGGGCCAACCCCACTCTCTGCAGTGACTGTGCTACTCACACTATCACCACCTACTGCACTGGCAAGGTGGTTCTGATGTTGGAGAGTTGGTGCCAACCCCACTCTCTGCAGTGAGTGTGCTACATTCACTATCAACACCCACTGCACTGGCAAGATGGTTCTGATGTTTGAGAGTTGGGGCCAGCTCCACTCTCTGCAGTGAGTGTGCTAGTCACATTATCACCACCTACTGCAATGGCAAGGTGGTTCTGAGGTTGGAGAGTTGGGGCCAACCCCACTCTCTGCAGTGAGTGTGCTACTTTCACTATCAACACCTACTGCACTGGCAAGGTGGTTCTGAGGTCGGAGAGTTGGGGCCAGCCCCACTCTCTGCAGTGGGTGTGCTACTCTCGCTATCATCACCTACTGCACTGGCAAGGTGGTTCTGACGTTGGAGAGTTGGGGCCAACCCAACTCTCTGCAGTGGGTGTGCTACTCTCACAATCACCACATACTGCACCGGTAAAGTGGTTCTGAGGTTGAAGAGTTGGTGCCAACCCCACTCTCTGCAGTGAGTGTGCTACTCTCGATATCATCACCTACTGCACAGGCAAGGTGGTTCTAAGGTTGGAGAGTTGGGGCCAACACCACTCTCTGCAGTGAGTATGCTACTCTCACTATCATCACCTACAGCACTGGCAAGGTGGTTCTGAGGTTGGAGAGTTGGGGCCAACCCCACTCTCTGCAGTGGGCGTGCTACTCTCGCTATCATCACCTACTGCACTGGCAAGGTGGTTCTGAGGTTGGAGAGTTGGGGCCAACCCCACTCTTTCCAGTGTGTGTGCTACTCTCACTATCACCACCTACTGCACTGGCAAGGTGGTTCTGAGGTTGGAGAGTTGGGGCCAACCCCACTCTTTGCAGTGGGTGTGCTACTCTCAATATCATCACCTACTGCACTGGCAAGGTGGTTCTGAGGTTGGAGAGTTGGGGCCAACCCCACTCTCTCCAGTGGGTGTGCTACTCTCACCATCATCACCTACTGCACTGGCAATGTGGTTCTGAGGTAGGAGAGTTGAGGCCAACCGCACTGTCTGCAGTGGGTGTGTTACTCTCGCTATCATCACCTGCTGCACTGGCAAGGTGGTTCAGTGGTTGGAGAGTTGGGGCCAACCCCACTCTCTGCAGTGGGTGTGCTACTCTCACTATCACCACATACTGCACCGGCAAAGTGGTTCTGAGGTTGAAGAGTTTGGGCCAACCCCACTCTCTGTAGTGACTGTGCTACTCACACTATCACCACCTACTGCACTGGCAAGGTGGTTCTGATGTTGGAGAGTTGGTGCCACCCCCACTCTCTGCAGTGAGTGTGCTACATTCACTATCAACACCCACTGCACTGGCAAGGTGGTTCTGAGGTTGGAGAGTTGGGGCCAGCTCCACTCTCTGCAGTGATTGTGCTAGTCACACTATCACCACCTACTGCAATGGCAAGGTGGTTCTGAGGTTGGAGAGTTGGGGCCAACCCCACTCTCTGCAGTGGGTGTGCTACTCTCACTATCACCATATACTGCACCGGCAAAGTGGTTCTGAGGTTGAAGAGTTTGGGCCAACCCCACTCTCTGCAGTGACTGTGCTACTCACACTATCACCACCTACTGCACTGGCAAGGTGGTTCTGATGTTGGAGAGTTGGTGCCAACCCCACTCTCTGCAGTGAGTGTGCTACATTCACTATCAACACCCACTGCACTGGCAAGGTGGTTCTGATGTTGGAGAGTTGGGGCCAGCTCCACTCTCTGCAGTGAGTGTGCTAGTCACATTATCACCACCTACTGCAATGGCAAGGTGGTTCTGAGGTTGGAGAGTTGGGGCCAACCCCACTCTCTGCAGTGAGTGTGCTACTTTCACTATCAACACCTACTGCACTGGCAAGGTGGTTCTGAGGTTGGAGAGTTGGGGCCAGCCCCACTCTCTGCAGTGGGTGTGCTACTCTCGCTATCATCACCTACTGCACTGGCAAGGTGGTTCTGACGTTGGAGAGTTGGGGCCAACCCAACTCTCTGCAGTGGGTGTGCTACTCTCGCTATCATATCCTACGGCGCTGGCAAGGTGGTTCTGAAGTTGGAGAGATGGGGCCAACCCCACTCTCTGCAGTGAGTGTGCTACTCTCGATATCATCACCTACTGCACAGGCAAGGTGGTTCTAAGGTTGGAGAGTTGGGGCCAACACCACTCTCTGCAGTGAGTATGCTACTCTCACTATCATCACCTACTGCACTGGCAAGGTGGTTCTGAGGTTGGAGAGTTGGGGCCAACCCCACTCTCTGCAGTGGGCGTGCTACTCTCGCTATCATCACCTACTGCACTGGCAAGGTGGTTCTGAGGTTGGAGAGTTGGGGCCAACCCCACTCTTTCCAGTGTGTGTGCTACTCCCACTATCACCACCTACTGCACTGGCAAGGTGGTTCTGAGGTTGGAGAGTTGGGGTCAACCCCACTCTTTGCAGTGTGTGTGCTACTCTCACTATCACCACCTACTGCACTGGCAAGGTGGTTCTGAGGTTGGAGAGTTGGGGCCAACCCCACTCTTTGCAGTGGGTGTGCTACTCTCACTATCATCACCTACTGCACTGGCAAGGTGGTTCTGAGGTTGGAGAGTTGGGGCCAACCCCACTCTCTCCAGTGGGTGTGCTACTCTCACTATCATCACCTACTGCACTGGCAAGGTGGTTCTGAGGTTGGAGAGTTGGGGCCAACCCCACTCTTTCCAGTGTGTGTGCTACTCTCACTATCACCACCTACTGCACTGGCAAGGTGGTTCTGAGGTTGGAGAGTTGGGGCCAACCCCACTCTTTGCAGTGGGTGTGCTACTCTCAATATCATCACCTACTGCACTGGCAAGGTGGTTCTGAGGTGGAGAGTTGGGGCCAACCCCACTCTCTCCAGTGGGTGTGCTACTTTCACCATCATCACCTACTGCACTGGCAATGTGGTTCTGAGGTAGGAGAGTTGAGGCCAACCGCACTGTCTGCAGTGGGTGTGTTACTCTCGCTATCATCACCTGCTGCACTGGCAAGGTGGTTCAGAGGTTGGAGAGTTGGGGCCAACCCCACTCTCTGCAGTGGGTGTGCTACTCTCACTATCACCACATACTGCACCGGCAAAGTGGTTCTGAGGTTGAAGAGTTTGGGCCAACCCCACTCTCTGCAGTGACTGTGCTACTCACACTATCACCACCTACTGCACTGGCAAGGTGGTTCTGATGTTGGAGAGTTGGTGCCAACCCCACTCTCTGCAGTGAGTGTGCTACATTCACTATCAACACCCACTGCACTGGCAAGGTGGTTCTGAGGTTGGAGAGTTGGGGCCAGCTCCACTCTCTGCAGTGAGTGTGCTAGTCACACTATCACCACCTACTGCAATGGCAAGGTGGTTCTGAGGTTGGAGAGTTGGGGCCAACCCCACTCTCTGCAGTGGGTGTGCTACTCTCACTATCACCACATACTGCACCGGTAAGGTGGTTCTGAGGTTGAAGAGTTTGGGCCAACCCCACTCTCTGCAGTGACTGTGCTACTCACACTATCACCACCTACTGCACTGGCAAGGTGGTTCTGATGTTGGAGAGTTGGTGCCAACCCCACTCTCTGCAGTGAGTGTGCTACATTCACTATCAACACCCACTGCACTGGCAAGGTGGTTCTGATGTTGGAGAGTTGGGGCCAGCTCCACTCTCTGCAGTGAGTGTGCTAGTCACATTATCACCACCTACTGCAATGGCAAGGTGGTTCTGAGGTTGGAGAGTTGGGGCCAACCCCACTCTCTGCAGTGAGTGTGCTACTTTCACTATCAACACCTACTGCACTGGCAAGGTGGTTCTGAGGTTGGAGAGTTGGGGCCAGCCCCACTCTCTGCAGTGAGTGTGCTACTCTCACTATCATCATCTACTGCACTGGCAAGGTGGTTCAGAGGTTGTAGAGTTGGGGCTAACCCCACTCTCTGCAGTGGGTGTGCTACTCTCACTATCATCACCTACTGCACTGGCAAGGTGGTTCTGAGGTTGGAGAGTTGGGGACAATCCCACTCTCATCAGTGGGTGTGCTACACTCGCTATTATCACCTACTGCACTGGCAAGGTGGTTCTGAGGTTGGAGAGTTGGGGCCAACCCCACTCTCTGCAGTGGGTGTGCTACTCTCACTATCATCACCTGCTGCACTGGCAAGGTGGTTCTGAGGTTGGAGAGTTGGGGTCAACCCCACTCTTTGCAGTGTGTGTACTACTCTCACTATCACCACCTACTGCACTGGCAAGGTGGTTCTGAGGTTGGAGAGTTGGGGCCAACCCCACTCTTTGCAGTGGGTGTGCTACTCTCACTATCTTAACTACTGCACTGGCAAGGTGGTTCTGAGGTTGGAGAGTTGGGGCCAACCCCACTCTCTCCAGTGGGTGTGCTACTCTCACCATCATCACCTACTGCACTGGCAATGTGGTTCTGAGGTAGGAGAGTTGAGGCCAACCGCACTGTCTGCAGTGGGTGTGTTACTCTCGCTATCATCACCTGCTGCACTGGCAAGGTGGTTCAGAGGTTGGAGAGTTGGGGCCAACCCCACTCTCTGCAGTGGGTGTGCTACTCTCACTATCACCACATACTGCACCGGCAAAGTGGTTCTGAGGTTGAAGAGTTTGGGCCAACCCCACTCTCTGCAGTGACTGTGCTACTCACACTATCACCACCTACTGCACTGGCAAGGTGGTTCTGATGTTGGAGAGTTGGTGCCAACCCCACTCTCTGCAGTGAGTGTGCTACATTCACTATCAACACCCACTGCACTGGCAAGGTGGTTCTGAGGTTGGAGAGTTGGGGCCAGCTCCACTCTCTGCAGTGAGTGTGCTAGTCACACTATCACCACCTACTGCAATGGCAAGGTGGTTCTGAGGTTGGAGAGTTGGGGCCAACCCCACTCTCTGCAGTGGGTGTGCTACTCTCACTATCACCACATACTGCACCGGCAAAATGGTTCTGAGGTTGAAGAGTTTGGGCCAACCCCACTCTCTGCAGTGACTGTGCTACTCACACTATCACCACCTACTGCACTGGCAAGGTGGTTCTGATGTTGGAGAGTTGGTGCCAACCCCACTCTCTGCAATGAGTGTGCTACATTCACTATCAACACCCACTGCACTGGCAAGGTGGTTCTGAGGTTGGAGAGTTGGGGCCAGCTCCACTCTCTGCAGTGAGTGTGCTAGTCACACTATCACCACCTATTGCAATGGCAAGGTGGTTCTGAGGTTGGAGAGTTGGGGCCAACCCCACTCTCTGCAGTGAGTGTGCTACTTTCACTATCAACACCTACTGCACTGGCAAGGTGGTTCTGAGGTAGGAGAGTTGGGGCCAGCCCCACTCTCTGCAGTGAGTGTGCTACTCTCACTATCATCACCTACTGCACTGGCAATGTGGTTCTGAGGTTGGAGAGTTGGGGCCAACCTCACTCTCTACAGTGGGTGTGCTACTCTCACTATCACCACATACTGCACTGGCAACGTGATTCTGAGATTGGAGAGTTGGGGCCAACCCCACTCTCTGCAGTGGGTGTGCTACTCTCACTATCACCACATACTGCACTGGCAACGTGATTCTGAGATTGGAGAGTTGGGGCCAACCCCACTCTTTGCAGTGGGTGTGCTACTATCACTATCATCACCTACTGCACTGGCAAGGTGGTTCTGAGGTTGGAGAGTTGGGGCCAACCCCAATCTCTGCAGTGGGTGTGCTAATCTCACTATCATCACATACTGCACTGGCAAGGTGGTTCTGAGGTTGGAGAGTTGGGGCCAACCCCACTCTCTGCAGTGGGTGTGCTACTCTCGCTATCATCACCTGCTGCACTGGCAAGGTGGTTCTGACGTTGGAGAGTTGGGGCCAACCCCACTCTCTGCAGTGGGTGTGCTACTCTCACTATCACCACATACTGCACCGGCAAAGTGGTTCTGAGGTTGAAGAGTTTGGGCCAACCCCACTCTCTGCAGTGACTGTGCTACTCACACTGTCACCACCTACTGCACTGGCAAGGTGGTTCTGATGTTGAAGAGTTGGTGCCAACCCCACTCTCTGCATTGAGTGTGCTACATTCACTATCAACACCCACTGCACTGGCAAGGTGGTTCTGAGGTTGGAGAGTTGGGGCCAGCTCCACTCTCTGCAGTGAGTGTGCTAGTCACACTATCACCACCTACTGCAATGGCAAGGTGGTTCTGAGGTTGGAGAGTTGGGGCCAACCCCACTCTCTGCAGTGGGTGTGCTACTCTCACTATCACCACATACTGCACCGGTAAAGTGGTTCTGAGGTTGAAGAGTTTGGGCCAACCCCACTCTCTGCAGTGACTGTGCTACTCAGACTATCACCAACTACTGCACTGGCAAGGTGGTTCTGATGTTGGAGAGTTGGGGCCAGCTCCACTCTCTGCAGTGAGTGTGCTAGTCACATTATCACCACCTACTGCAATGGCAAGGTGGTTCTGAGGTTGGAGAGTTGGGGCCAACCCCACTCTCTGCAGTGAGTGTGCTACTTTCACTATCAACACCTACTGCACTGGCAAGGTGGTTCTGAGGTTGGAGAGTTGGGGCCAGCCCCACTCTCTGCAGTGGGTGTGCTACTCTCGCTATCATCACTTACTGCACTGGCAAGGTGGTTCTGACGTTGGAGAGTTGGGGCCAACCCAACTCTCTGCAGTGGGTGTGCTACTCTCACTATCACCACATACTGCACCGGTAAAGTGGTTCTGAGGTTGAAGAGTTTGGGCCAACCCCACTCTCTGCAGTGACTGTGCTACTCACACTATCACCACCTACTGCACTGGCAAGGTGGTTCTGATGTTGGAGAGTTGGTGCCAACCCCACTCTCTGCAGTGAGTGTGCTACTCTCGATATCATCACCTACTGCACAGGCAAGGTGGTTCTAAGGTTGGAGAGTTGGGGCCAACACCACTCTCTGCAGTGAGTATGCTACCTCTCACTATCATCACCTACTGCACTGGCAAGGTGGTTCTGAGGTTGGAGAGTTGGGGCCAACCCCACTCTCTGCAGTGGGCGTGCTACTCTCGCTATCATTACCTACTGCACTGGCAAGGTGGTTGAGGTTGGAGAGTTGGGGCCAACCCCACTCTCTGCAGTGGGCGTGCTACTCTCCCTATCATCACCTACTGCACTGGCAAGGTGGTTCTGAGGTTGGAGAGTTGGGGCCAACCCCACTCTCTGCAGTGAGTGTGCTACTCTCACTATCATCATCTACTGCACTGGCAAGGTGGTTCAGAGGTTGTAGAGTTGGGGCTAACCCCACTCTCTGCAGTGGGTGTGCTACTCTCACTATCATCACCTACTGCACTGGCAAGGTGGTTCTGAGGTTGGAGAGTTGGGGCACAATCCCACACTCTCTGCAGTGGGTGTGCTACTCTCACTATCATCACCTGCTGCACTGGCAAGGTGGTTCTGAGGTTGGAGAGTTGGGGTCAACCCCACTCTTTGCAGTGTGTGTGCTACTCTCACTATCACCACCTACTGCACTGGCAAGGTGGTTCTGAGGTTGGAGAGTTGGGGCCAACCCCACTCTTTCCAGTGGTGTGCTACTCTCACTATCC
Organism: Paraescarpia echinospica; assembly: GCA_020002185.1. NCBI lineage: Eukaryota > Metazoa > Annelida > Polychaeta > Sabellida > Siboglinidae > Paraescarpia > Paraescarpia echinospica. The sequence goes on from JAHLWY010000861.1 coordinate 10,579, forward strand.
CACCTACTGCACTGGCAAGGTGGTTCTGAGGTTGGAGAGTTGGGGCCAACCCCACTCTTTGCAGTGGGTGTGCTACTCTCACTATCATACTGCACTGGCAAGGTGGTTCTGAGGTTGGAGAGTTGGGGCCAACCCCACTAGTGGGTGCGCTACTCTCACTATCATCACCTACTGCACTGGCAATGTGGTTCTGAGGTAGGAGAGTTGAGGCCAACCGCACTGTCTGCAGTGGGTGTGTTACTCTCGCTATCATCACCTGCTGCACTGGCAAGGTGGTTCAGAGGTTGGAGAGTTGGGGCCAACCCCACTCTCTGCAGTGGGTGTGCAACTCTCACTATCACCACATACTGCACCGGCAAAGTGGTTCTGAGGTTGAAGAGTTTGGGCCAACCCCACTCTCTGCAGTGACTGTGCTACTCACACTATCACCACCTACTGCACTGGCAAGGTGGTTCTGATGTTGGAGAGTTGGTGCCAACCCCACTCTCTGCAGTGAGTGTGCTACATTCACTATCAACACCCACTGCACTGGCAAGGTGGTTCTGAGGTTGGAGAGTTGGGGCCAGCTCCACTCTCTGCAGTGAGTGTGCTAGTCACACTATCACCACCTACTGCAATGGCAAGGTGGTTCTGAGGTTGGAGAGTTGGGGCCAACCCCACTCTCTGCAGTGGGTGTGCTACTCTCACTATCACCACATACTGCACCGGTAAAGTGGTTCTGAGGTTGAAGAGTTTGGGCCAACCCCACTCTCTGCAGTGACTGTGCTACTCACACTATCACCACCTACTGCACTGGCAAGGTGGTTCTGATGTTGGAGAGTTGGTGCCAACCCCACTCTCTGCAGTGAGTGTGCTACATTCACTATCAACACCCACTGCACTGGCAAGGTGGTTCTGAGTTGGAGAGTTGGGGCCAGCTCCACTCTCTGCAGTGAGTGTGCTAGTCACATTATCACCACCTACTGCAATGGCAAGGTGGTTCTGAGGTTGGAGAGTTGGGGCCAACCCCACTCTCTGCAGTGAGTGTGCTACTTCCACTATCAACACCTACTGCACTGGCAAGGTGGTTCTGAGGTTGGAGAGTTGGGGCCAGCCCCACTCTCTGCAGTGGGTGTGCTACTCTCGCTATCATCACTACTGCACTGGCAAGGTGGTTCTGACGTTGGAGAGTTGGGGCCAACCCAACTCTCTGCAGTGGGTGTGCTACTCTCACTATCACCACATACTGCACCGGTAAAGTGGTTCTGAGGTTGAAGAGTTTGGGCCAACCCCACTCTCTGCAGTGACTGTGCTACTCACACTATCACCACCTACTGCACTGGCAAGGTGGTTCTGATGTTGGAGAGTTGGTGCCAAACCCACTCTCTGCAGTGAGTGTGCTACTCTCGATATCATCACCTACTGCACAGGCAAGGTGGTTCTAAGGTTGGAGAGTTGGGGCCAACACCACTCTCTGCAGTGAGTATGCTACTCTCACTATCATCACCTACTGCACTGGCAAGGTGGTTCTGAGGTTGGAGAGTTGGGGCCAACCCCACTCTCTGCAGTGGGCGTGCTACTCTCGCTATCATCACCTACTGCACTGGCAAGGTGGTTTTGAGGTTGGAGAGTTGGGGCCAACCCCACTCTCTGCAGTGGGCGTGCTACTCTCCCTATCATCACCTACTGCACTGGCAAGGTGGTTCTGAGGTTGGAGAGTTGGGGCCAACCCCACTCTCTGCAGTGGGTGTGCTACTCTCACTATCATCATCTACTGCACTGGCAAGGTGGTTCAGAGGTTGTAGAGTTGGGCCTAACCCCACTCTCTGCAGTGGGTGTGCTACTCTCACTATCATCACCTACTGCACTGGCAAGGTGGTTCTGAGGTTGGAGAGTTGGGGACAATCCCACTCTCATCAGTGGGTGTGCTACACTCGCTATTATCACCTACTGCACTGGCAAGGTGGTTCTGAGGTTGGAGAGTTGGGGCCAACCCCACTCTCTGCAGTGGGTGTGCTACTCTCACTATCATCACCTGCTGCACTGGCAAGGTGGTTCTGAGGTTGGAGAGTTGGGGTCAACCCCACTCTTTGTAGTGTGTGTACTACTCTCACTATCACCACCTACTGCACTGGCAAGGTGGTTCTGAGGTTGGAGAGTTGGGGCCAACCCCACTCTTTGCAGTGGGTGTGCTACTCTCACTATCCTTAACTACTGCACTGGCAAGGTGGTTCTGAGGTTGGAGAGTTGGGACCAACCCCACTCTCTCCAGTGGGTGTGCTACTCTCACCATCATCACCTACTGCACTGGCAATGTGGTTCTGAGGTAGGAGAGTTGAGGCCAACCGCACTGTCTGCAGTGGGTGTGTTACTCTCGCTATCATCACCTGCTGCACTGGCAAGGTGGTTCAGAGGTTGGAGAGTTGGGGCCAGCCCCACTCTCTGCAGTGGGTGTGCTACTCTCACTATCACCACATACTGCACCGGCAAAGTGGTTCTGAGGTTGAAGAGTTTGGGCCAACCCCACTCTCTGCAGTGACTGTGCTACTCACACTGTCACCACCTACTGCACTGGCAAGGTGGTTCTGATGTTGGAGAGTTGGTGCCAACCCCACTCTCTGCAGTGAGTGTGCTACATTCACTATCAACACCCACTGCACTGGCAAGGTGGTTCTGAGGTTGGAGAGTTGGGGCCAGCTCCACTCTCTGCAGTGAGTGTGCTAGTCACACTATCACCACCTACTGCAATGGCAAGGTGGTTCTGAGGTTGGAGAGTTGGGGCCAACCCCACTCTCTGCAGTAGGTGTGCTACTCTCACTATCACCACATACTGCACCGGCAAAATGGTTCTGAGGTTGAAGAGTTTGGGCCAACCCCACTCTCTGCAGTGACTGTGCTACTCACACTATCACCACCTACTGCACTGGCAAGGTGGTTCTGATGTTGGAGAGTTGGTGCCAACCCCACTCTCTGCAGTGAGTGTGCTACATTCACTATCAACACTCACTGCACTGGCAAGTTGGTTCTGATGTTGGAGAGTTGGGGCCAGCTCCACTCTCTGCAGTGAGTGTGCTAGTCACACTATCACCACCTATTGCAATGGCAAGGTGGTTCTGAGGTTGGAGAGTTGGGGCCAACCCCACTCTCTGCAGTGAGTGTGCTACTTTCACTATCAACACCTACTGCACTGGCAAGGTGGTTCTGAGGTTGGAGAGTTGGGGCCAGCCCCACTCTCTGCAGTGAGTGTGCTACTCTCACTATCATCACCTACTATGCACTGGCAATGTGGTTCTGAGGTTGGAGAGTTGGGGCCAACCTCTCTGCACTGCTACTCTCGCTATCACACCTACTGCACTGGCAAGGTGTTTTGAGGTTGGAGAGTTGGGGCCAACCCCACTCTCTGCAGTGGGCGTGCTACTCTCCCTATCATACCTACTGCACTGGCAAGGTGGTTCTGAGGTTGGAGAGTTGGGGCCAACCCCACTCTCTGCAGTGAGTGTGCTACTCTCACTATCATCACTACTGCACTGGCAAGGTGGTTCTGAGGTTGGAGAGTTGGGGCCAACCCCACTCTCTGCAGTGGGTGTGCTACTCTCACTATCATCACCTACTGCACTGGCAAGGTGGTTCTGAGGTTGGAGAGTTGGGGCCAACCCACTCTCTCAGTGGGTGTGCTACACTGCAGCACTGGCAAGGTGGTTCTGAGGTTGGAGAGTTGGGGCAACCCCACTCTCTGCAGTGGGTGTGCTACTCTCACTATCATCACCTGCTGCACTGGCAAGGTGGTTCTGAGGTTGGAGAGTTGGGGCACCCCACTCTTTGCAGCTAATATCACCACCTACTGCACTGGCAAGTGGTTCTGAGGTTGGAGAGTTGGGGCCAACCCCACTCTCTGCAGTGGGTGTGCTACTCTCACTATCATCACCTACTGCACTGGCAAGGTGGTTCTGAGGTCGGAGAGTTGGGGCCAACCCCACTTCTCCAGTGGGTGTGCTACTCTCACCATCATCACCTACTGCACTGGCAATGTGGTTCTGAGGTAGGAGAGTTGGGCCAACCCACTGTCTGCAGTGGGTGTGTTACTCTCGCTATCATACCTGCACTGGCAAGGTGGTTCAGAGGTTGGAGAGTTGGGGCCAACCCCACTCTCTGCAGTGGGTGTGCAACTCTCACTATCACCACATACTGCACCGGCAAAGTGGTTCTGAGGTTGAAGAGTTTGGGCCAACCCCACTCTCTGCAGTGACTGTGCTACTCACACTATCACCACCTACTGCACTGGCAAGGTGGTTCTGATGTTGGAGAGTTGGGGCCAACCCCACTCTCTGCAGTGAGTATGCTACATTCACTATCAACACCCACTGCACTGGCAAGGTGGTTCTGAGGTTGGAGAGTTGGGGCTAGCTCCACTCTCTGCAGTGAGTGTGCTAGTCACACTATCACCACCTACTGCAATGGCAAGGTGGTTCTGAGGTTGGAGAGTTGGGGCCAACCCCACTCTCTGCAGTGGGTGTGCTACTCTCACTATCACCACATATTGCACCGGCAAAGTGGTTCTGAGGTTGAAGAGTTTGGGCCAACCCCACTCTCTGCAGTGACTGTGCTACTCACACTATCACCACCTACTGCACTGGCAAGGTGGATCTGATGTTGGAGAGTTGGTGCCAACCCCACTCTCTGCAATGAGTTGCTACATTCACTATCAACACCCACTGCACTGGCAAGGTGGTTCTGAGGTTGGAGAGTTGGGGCCAGCTCCACTCTCTGCAGTGAGTGTGCTAGTCACACTATCACCACCTATTGCAATGGCAAGGTGGTTCTGAGGTTGGAGAGTTGGGGCCAACCCCACTCTCTGCAGTGAGTGTGCTACTTTCACTATCAACACCTACTGCACTGGCTAGGTGGTTCTGAGGTTGGAGAGTTGGGGCCAGCCCCACTCTCTGCAGTGAGTGTGCTACTCTCACTATCATCACCTACTGCACTGGCAATGTGGTTCTGAGGTTGGAAAGTTGGGGCCAACCTCACTCTCTACAGTGGGTGTGCTACTCTCACTATCACCACATACTGCACTGGCAACGTGATTCTGAGATTGGAGAGTTGGGGCCAACCCCACTCTCTGCAGTGGGTGTGCTACTCTCACTATCACCACATACTGCACTGGCAACGTGATTCTGAGGTTGGAGAGTTGGGGCCAACCCCACTCTCTGCAGTGGGTGTGCTACTATCACTATCATCACCTACTGCACTGGCAAGGTGGTTCTGAGGTTGGAGAGTTGGGGCCAACCCCAATCTCTGCAGTGGGTGTGCTACTCTCACTATCATCACATACTGCACTGGCAAGGTGGTTCTGAGGTTGGAGAGTTGGGGCCAACCCCACTCTCTGCAGTGGGTGTGCTACTCTCGCTATCATCACCTGCTGCACTGGCAAGGTGGTTCTGACGTTGGAGAGTTGGGGCCAACCCCACTCTCTGCAGTGGGTGTGCTACTCTCGCTATCATATCCTACGGCGCTGGCAAGGTGGTTCTGAAGTTGGAGAGTTGGGGCCAACCCCACTCTCTGCAGTGAGTGTGCTACTCTCGATATCATCACCTACTGCACAGGCAAGGTGGTTCTAAGGTTGGAGAGTTGGGGCCAACACCACTCTCTGCAGTGAGTATGCTACTCTCACTATCATCACCTACTGCACTGGCAAGGTGGTTCTGAGGTTGGAGAGTTGGGGCCAACCCCACTCTCTGCAGTGGGCGTGCTACTCTCGCTATCATCACCTACTGCACTGGCAAGGTGGTTCTAAGGTTGGAAAGTTGGGGCCAACCCCACTCTCTGCAGTGAGTGTGCTACTCTCACTCTCATCATCTACTGCACTGGCAAGGTGGTTCAGAGGTTGTAGAGTTGGGGCTAACCCCACTCTCTGCAGTGGGTGTGCTACTCTCACTATCATCACCTACTACACTGGCAAGGTGGTTCTGAGGTTGGAGAGTTGGGGCCAACCCCACTCTTTGCAGTGTGTGTGCTACTTTCACTATCAACACCTACTGCACTGGCTAGGTGGTTCTGAGGTTGGAGAGTTGGGGCCAGCCCCACTCTCTGCAGTGAGTGTGCTACTCTCACTATCATCACCTACTGCACTGGCAATGTGGTTCTGAGGTTGGAGAGTTGGGCCAACCTCACTCTCTACAGTGGGTGTGCTACTCTCACTATCACCACATACTGCACTGGCAACGTGATTCTGAGATTGGAGAGTTGGGGCCAACCCCACTCTCTGCAGTGGGTGTGCTACTCTCACTATCACCACATACTGCACTGGCAACGTGATTCTGAGATTGGAGAGTTGGGGCCAACCCCACTCTCTGCAGTGGGTGTGCTACTATCACTATCATCACCTACTGCACTGGCAAGGTGGTTCTGAGGTTGGAGAGTTGGGGCCAACCCCAATCTCTGCAGTGGGTGTGCTACTCTCACTATCATCACATACTGCACTGGCAAGGTGGTTCTGAAGTTGGAGAGTTGGGGCCAACCCCACTCTCTGCAGTGGGTGTGCTACTCTCGCTATCATCACCTGCTGCACTGGCAAGGTGGTTCTGACGTTGGAGAGTTGGGGCCAACCCCACTCTCTGCAGTGGGTGTGCTACTCTCGCTATCATATCCTACGGCGCTGGCAAGGTGGTTCTGAAGTTGGAGAGTTGGGGCCAACCCCACTCTCTGCAGTGAGAGTGCTACTCTCGATATCATCACCTACTGCACAGGCAAGGTGGTTCTAAGGTTGGAGAGTTGGGGCCAACACCACTCTCTGCAGTGAGTATGCTACTCTCACTATCATCACCTACTGCACTGGCAAGGTGGTTCTGAGGTTGGAGAGTTGGGGCCAACCCCACTCTCTGCAGCGGGCGTGCTACTCTCGCTATCATCACCTACTGCACTGGCAAGGTGGTTCTGAGGTTGGAAAGTTGGGGCCAACCCCACTCTCTGCAGTGAGTGTGCTACTCTCACTATCATCATCTACTGCACTGGCAAGGTGGTTCAGAGGTTGTAGAGTTGGGGCTAACCCCACTCTCTGCAGTGGGTGTGCTACTCTCACTATCATCACCTACTACACTGGCAAGGTGGTTCTGAGGTTGTAGAGTTGGGGCCAACCCCACTCTTTGCAGTGTGTGTGCTACTCTCACTATCACCACCTACTGCACTGGCAAGGTGGTTCTGAGATTGGAGAGTTGGGGCCAACCCCACTCTTTGCAGTGGGTGTGCTACTCTCACTATCATCACCTACTGCACTGGCAAGGTGGTTCTGAGGTTGGAGAGTTGGGGCCAACCCCACTCTCTCCAGTGGGTGTGCTACTCTCAATATCATCACCTACTGCACTGGCAAGGTGGTTCTGAGGTTGGAGAGTTGGGGCCAACCCCACTCTTTCCAGTGTGTGTGCTACTCTCACTATCACCACCTACTGCACTGGCAAGGTGGTTCTGAGGTTGGAGAGTTGGGGTCAACCCCACTCTTTGCAGTGTGTGTGCTACTCTCACTATCACCACCTACTGCACTGGCAAGGTGGTTCTGAGGTTGGAGAGTTGGGGCCAACCCCACTCTTTGCAGTGGGTGTGCTACTCTCACTATCATCACCTACTGCACTGGCAAGGTGGTTCTGAGGTTGGAGAGTTGGGGCCAACCCCACTCTCTCCAGTGGGTGTGCTACTCTCACTATCATCACCTACTGCACCGGCAAAGTGGTTCTGAGGTTGAAGAGTTTGGGCCAACCCCACTCTCTGCAGTGACTGTGCTACTCACACTATCACCACCTACTGCACTGGCAAGGTGGATCTGATGTTGGAGAGTTGGTGCCAACCCCACTCTCTGCAATGAGTTGCTACATTCACTATCAACACCCACTGCACTGGCAAGGTGGTTCTGAGGTTGGAGAGTTGGGGCCAGCTCCACTCTCTGCAGTGAGTGTGCTAGTCACACTATCACCACCTATTGCAATGGCAAGGTGGTTCTGAGGTTGGAGAGTTGGGGCCAACCCCACTCTCTGCAGTGAGTGTGCTACTTTCACTATCAACACCTACTGCACTGGCTAGGTGGTTCTGAGGTTGGAGAGTTGGGGCCAGCCCCACTCTCTGCAGTGAGTGTGCTACTCTCACTATCATCACCTACTGCACTGGCAATGTGGTTCTGAGGTTGGAGAGTTGGGGCCAACCTCACTCTCTACAGTGGGTGTGCTACTCTCACTATCACCACATACTGCACTGGCAACGTGATTCTGAGATTGGAGAGTTGGGGCCAACCCCACTCTCTGCAGTGGGTGTGCTACTCTCACTATCACCACATACTGCACTGGCAACGTGATTCTGAGATTGGAGAGTTGGGGCCAACCCCACTCTCTGCAGTGTGTGTGCTACTATCACTATCATCACCTACTGCACTGGCAAGGTGGTTCTGAGGTTGGAGAGTTGGGACCAACCCCAATCTCTGCAGTGGGTGTTCTACTGTCACTATCATCACATACTGCACTGGCAAGGTGGTTCTGAGGTTGGAGAGTTGGGGCCAACCCCACTCTCTGCAGTGGGTGTGCTACTCTCGCTATCATCACCTGCTGCACTGGCAAGGTGGTTCTGACGTTGGAGAGTTGGGGCCAACACCACTCTCTGCAGTGGGTGTGCTACTCTCGCTATCATATCCTACGGCGCTGGCAAGGTGGTTCTGAAGTTGGAGAGTTGGGGCCAACCCCACTCTCTGCAGTGAGTGTGCTACTCTCGATATCATCACCTACTGCACAGGCAAGGTGGTTCTAAGGTTGGAGAGTTGGGGCCAACACCACTCTCTGCAGTGAGTATGCTACTCTCACTATCATCACCTACGTCACTGGCAAGGTGGTTCTGAGGTTGGAGAGTTGGGGCCAACCCCACTCTCTGCAGTGGGCGTGCTACTCTCGCTATCATCACCTACTGCACTGGCAAGGTGGTTCTGAGGTTGGAAAGTTGGGGCCAACCCCACTCTCTGCAGTGAGTGTGCTACTCTCACTATCATCATCTACTGCACTGGCAAGGTGGTTCAGAGGTTGTAGAGTTGGGGCCAACCCCACTCTCTGCAGTGGGTGTGCTACTCTCACTATCATCACCTACTACACTGGCAAGGTGGTTCTGAGGTTGGAGAGTTGGGGCCAACCCCACTCTTTGCAGTGTGTGTGCTACTCTCACTATCACCACCTACTGCACTGGCAAGGTGGTTCTGAGGTTGGAGAGTTGGGGCCAACCCCACTCTTTGCAGTGGGTGTGCTACTCTCACTATCATCACCTACTGCACTGGCAAGGTGGTTCTGAGGTTGGAGAGTTGGGGCCAACCCCACTCTCTGCAGTGGGCGTGCTACTCTCGCTATCATCACCTACTGCAATGGCAAGGTGGTTCTGAGGTTGGAGAGTTGGGGCCAACCCCACTCTTTCCAGTGTGTGTGCTACTCTCACTATCACCACCTACTGCACTGGCAAGGTGGTTCTGAGGTTGGAGAGTTGGGGTCAACCCCACTCTTTGCAGTGTGTGTGCTACTCTCACTATCACCACCTACTGCACTGGCAAGGTGGTTCTGAGGTTGGAGAGTTGGGGCAAACCCCACTCTTTGCAGTGGGTGTGCTACTCTCACTATCATCACCTACTGCACTGGCAAGGTGGTTCTGAGGTTGGAGAGTTGGGGCCAACCCCACTCTCTCCAGTGGGTGTGCTACTCTCACTATCATCACCTACTGCACTGGCAAGGTGGTTCTGAGGTTGGAGAGTTGGGGCCAACCCCACTCTTTCCAGTGTGTGTGCTACTCTCACTATCACCACCTACTGCACTGGCAAGGTGGTTCTGAGGTTGGAGAGTTGGGGCCAACCCCACTCTTTGCAGTGGGTGTGCTACTCTCAATATCATCACCTACTGCACTGGCAAGGTGGTTCTGAGGTTGGAGAGTTGGGGCCAACCCCACTCTCTCCAGTGGGTGTGCTACTTTCACCATCATCACCTACTGCACTGGCAATGTGGTTCTGAGGAAGGAGAGTTGAGGCCAACCGCACTGTCTGCAGTGGGTGT
>JAHLWY010000862.1:0-39504 GCA_020002185.1 Paraescarpia echinospica
GAGTACTTTAGTTCAGTGTTTACCAGAGAAGATATTAGTTCACTGCCAGTGCCAGAGGCTAAGTTCAAGGTGGCAGATTCAGACTATTTAGGACAATTAATTGTAACCCGGAAATGGTAGCTAAGAAAATAAGGGTTATGAAGGATAATAAATCACCTGGAGTGGATGGGATTCCGCCCAAACTACTATTGGAAATTGTAGAACAAATTAGCGTACCGCTTGCAACAGTTTTCAATTTTTCATTAGAAGAGGGAGTGGTTCCTTTAGAATGGAAAGAGGCAAACATTATACCGTTATTTAAAAAAGGTTCGAGAAACAAGTCAGGGAACTATAGACCAGTGAGTTTAACATCAGTGATTTGCAAATTATTAGAAAGACTAATTAAAGATCACATGGTGGATTTTCTTGTTAAACATAACTTGTTAAACCCATCTCAACATGGGATTTTTAAAGCGAAGTCATGCTTATTAAAATATGTTATGTTTTTTGGAAGACATCACTAAGTGGGTAGATGAAAGGATCACCAGTAGATATCGTCCTACTTAGATTTTCAAAAGCTTTCGACAAAATTACCACATCAAAGATTACTGCTTAAAACTAAAAGGCCCATGGCATAGAAATGGTATAATAAACTGGATAGAACAATGGCTGATTGACAGAGACAACGTGTAGTAGTTGATGGGAGGCTTCAAACTGGAAATCGGTATTGAGTGGGGTACCACAGGGATATTCAGTATTAGGTCCACACAGCTATTCTTAATATATATCAACGATTTGGATGATGAAATAACAAGAAGCAAGGTGTTGAAATTTGTTGCAGATGATACAAAAGTGTTTAGAAGGATTAAAAGTGATGGAGATAGACAGCATTTACAAGATGATCTTGACAGGTTGATCAAATGGTCTGAAAAGTGGCAAATGCTGTTCAATTTTGGGAAATGTAAATGCCTCCACACAGGACATGGGAACGAAGAAGTAGAATATACAATGGGGGGTACTGTACTAAGTACTACTGTAAAAGAAAAGGACTTAGGGTTAACCATTAGTGCTGATATGAAGGTTTCAGAGCAGTGCGGAATTGCAACTTCAAAGGGAAATCAAATCCTTGGATTAATTAGGCGAAACATAACGTATAAGGAAAAAGAGCTAATAATACCGCTGTACAAAACAATAGTTAGGCCTCATTTAGAATATTGTATTCAAGCGTGGAGGCCATATCGCAGGAAGGACATAGATATGCTAGAAAGAGTGCAGAGGAGAGCAACTAAAATGATACCAAAACTGAGGGATCTTAGTTACGAAATACGCCTAAAAAATGCGGTTTAACAACACTAGAGACCAGGAGATTGAGAGGAGATCAGATAGAAGTGTTTAAAATATTGATAGAAATATTTTTTTCTCAGTTAAGAAAGATAGAAGGACTAGAGGACATGAACTTACATTGGCAAAGGAGCAGAGTAGATTGGATATAAGAAAGTTTTCATTTTCACAAAGGACTGTAAATGAATGGAACAGATTACCTGCTGATTGTGTGGGTGCTAGTAGCGTGAATATGTTTAAAAATAAAATCGACACATACCTCAGACGGGCGGGATACACATAGATAAAAGGGTCGGACTCTCGATAAGCCAAAGGGCTTCCTTGTCCACCTGCCACCTAGAGTTAATTCTCTGGGTGGCAATCTTGTTAAATCTTTCGTTTATAATCCGTCATGTTGAAAGTCACATGGCCTATTCAACTGGAATCTCTCCGCTTGTGACATGCCCTACAGGCGGATAAATCAGAGCGGTCCAGAGAGCCTCTCCGGGCTGTTCTTTTTAACGCGGAGACATCACGTGATCTCTCCGCGTCAAATAGAATAGCAAATTTCTCTCCGCGGACAGGTCGGAGAGACAAAAGAAATAGGCCCTTAGACTTCCTGCTTGGTTACAGACGAAAAAGTGCAGTATATTTTTGGGAAATTATATTTTTACAATATTCACCTGCTCTGACATGAGTGCATTTGAGCAGTCAGATTTCTAGATGTGATTGTAGAAGCTGTTAACAGTAACATGGTGTATTTTTAGCTGATTTTACTAAGCGGAAGGGTATTTGGCTAGTTGAGCCTTTAGCCAGATTACTGCCTGCATCCATTTGTAAATATTGACGGGTGTCATACATACAGGCATTTTGCAGGAGCTAGAAATACTAGATTTTGACTAAACTCGACCAGCATGTCAATGAGATGATGATAACAGCAGGTGATAAGTTTAAGACATTTTATAGATCACAAAACGTTAACATGGTCGCCAATGGGAAAACTATCAGTGTGCTGACCCCAAAAGAAATACACCTTTAGTCAATGGTGTATAATCTTCCTGGTCAGATGTTCTGAGTGGGATACCCCAGGGATGTGTTCTTGGTCGTAATCTTTGTAAATTGTATATCAATGATATATCAAATGTAGTAACATGTGGCATGGCATGAAGATGTAGTAATGAAGATTTTTGCAGATGATACAGAAATATACCACAAAATTTCTAAAAGACAAGATTGCTTAGACCTGCAGAAAGACCTAGACCATTTACTGAAATGGGCTGAGAAGTTACACTTTCACCCGGACAAATGCAAAGTTATTAGAATTAGACATGTATCTAGGCATTAGGCACCCAGAATTAAACTACACCTTGACTACAGCAGCAGGTACTAATCCTCTGAAGTGTAGCCATGTCGAGAAAGACCTATACATCCAGGTTGATGATTCAGCTGAGATTCATACTGTAAGATACAACAAACAGCATGTGATCGTAACAGGAAGTTCTGTATTTCGTAAAGGTGTCACACGACAAGATTAGGTCAACAATATTATAGTCGAATAATATGACATCTCCCCCCAAAGATATCAACACATCTAGGATAGAGTTCCATAATAATCGTGAAGTCGAATCGCATGACGTATGACAAACTATTATAAAACACATGTAAACTACAAAATCAATACGAGGGTAGCTAGACAGCTTTCCCTGTAAGCGACAACAGATCATCGGCATTATTCTGGCCTACTGTGCACTTCAATTTTGACATGAATGGGCAAACTAAACTAAACGTCCATTCTGTCGGGCTTTCGCACTGCGCGCCCCGATCTCGTCACGTATCCAGGGCGACGCGGCGAACTAGGCACGTCTTCAGTTGCATCTTGAGGATGCTCATCGCCCGGAAGAGTCGGCGTCGTCTCGACGTCATCAGGCTCGTCTCGGTGGTCGTCTGTCGTCTCGGAAGTGCGTGGCGGTTCAGGTGGCACTTTGAGGAGGTGCCTCCTGTTCCGTCGGTACACGCCCCCGTCGCTTGTCTCGACGATGAAGGAACGCGGAGCATCGGCACGTGCGAGTACTGTGCCGTTTGCTGACCATCTGCGTTCGTCGTCTCGTTTGAGGCGGACGGCGTCGCCCGGCTGAAGAGGTGGTAGCTGCTTCGCGCCGTGGTGACGGTCGTAGTGGTGTCCGTACACCCGCTTCGTCGCCTCGTCGTTGTTGAAGGCGGACTCGTAGTCCGGCCAGTTCGGTTGTAGTAACTCAGGCAGTATCGGTACGGTCGTTTTCATACGCCTGCCCATCATGAGTTCTGCAGGGCTGTACCCTGTTGAGGCAATAGGTGTCGCGCGGTACACCATCAACGCCTTCGTCGGATCGTCCTGCGCGAGCTGTTTCTTCGCGACCTGTACAGCCCTCTCCGCTTCCCCGTTCGACTGAGCGAAGTAGGGACTGCTGGTCACGTGGTTGATGAGCGCATCATTCGTAAACGCTGCGAACTCGCGGGACTTGAACTGCGGTCCGTTGTCTGTAAATAGGATATCTGGATGGCCCCATCGTGCATTCACATCTTTTATCTTCGCAATCACGGCTGATGAAGATGTGTTGCTAAGATGTGCGACTTCGGTGTATCGACTGTAATAGTCGATCATGACGATGTAGGTTTTACCCCGGAAGTCGAACAAGTCTGCACCGACTTTCTGCCATGGACGGTCGGGCATCGGGGTGCTCTTGAGAGGCTCTCTCGACTGTGAGGATCTCTTCGTTTGACAGACAGCACAACGCGCTACCAGGCTCTCAATCGACTTCGACAAGCCCGGCCACCAAACTGTCTCGTTAGCTCGCGCGCGACACTTCGTGATCCCTTGGTGACCACTGTGGATCTTCTCGAGGATCTCGCTGCGCAACGACTGCGGGACGACGATCCTGCGAGCACGCACGAGGATTCCCTTCACGACACTCAACTCTGACCGAACGTGGTACAGATCGCGCAAGCATTCGTCTGCCTGCGAGATGTGTCGTGGCCAACCCCCAGACGTGTACGCGATGACTCTCTGAAATGCGTCGTCGCTTTCCGTGGCGTCGCGAATGCGTCGTAGCATTGAGTCAAGCACGGGCACTGTCGATAGCATACCCTCGACGTACGACTGCACGGCATCCACAGAGTCCGGTCGCTGGTCGCACTGTAGAGGTTGTCGTGACAGAGTATCTGCGATCACCTGGTCTTTACCAGGCACATGCTCTGCGACGATGTTGAATCGCATCAGGCGAAGCAACAAGCGCTGACACCGAATCGGTGTCTGGTCGATATCACGAGAGTTGATCAACGGGATGAGAGGTTTGTGGTCAGTCAACAACTTGATCTTCTCCAACCCCATCAGATATCGGTCAAACTTTTCGCACGCCCACGTACACGCCAGACACTCTTTCTCAATGGCCGCATATCCCATCTCCGCTTTCGTCAACGTTCTGGAACAATACGCCACAGGCATCATCTGGTGGTCATGGACTTGCATCAGAACGGCACCGAGGCCGTATCCACTTGCGTCTGCACATACGACTGTGGGTAGTTTCACGTCGTAGAATGTGAGTACAGGAGTAGACGATATCATCTGTTTCAATTCAGCGAACGCCTTCTCATGCACGCTTCCCCACGCCCACACGATGTCCTTGCAGAGGAGTTCGTTGAGTGGCTTCGTGAATCGGGCGAGGTCTTTCACGAAACGTCCAAGGTAGTTCACCATTCCGAGGAAACGACGAAGTTGATGTATGTTTTCGGGCGATTTCATCTCCTGGATGGCCTTCACCTTGTCTCTATGGACGCTGACTCCGTCTTTGCTGATCCAATGACCCAGGAACTCGAGCCCAGGTTGTCGCAAGGTACACTTGGCCTTGTTCAGCTTCAGTCCTGACTTCTCGATGATGTTGAACACCGTCTCGAGTCGTTGGTCGTGTTCTGCGATATTCTTCCCGCATACCAGAATGTCGTCCTGATACACCGACACACCGGGGACGTCGCGGAGAATGTCGCTCATTTCACGCTGGAATATCTCGCTCGCGCTACTTATTCCGAACGGTAGCCGTAGAAAACGGTATCGACCGAATGGCGTGATGAAGGTCGTCAGTATGCTGCTGTCGTCATGAAGACCCAACTGCCAGTAGACGCAAGAGGCGTCCAAAGACGAGAACACCTCGGCCCCAGCCAGGTTGTGGATGACGTCTTCAACGGTTGGCAACACATATCGCTCGCGACTGATGGCGACGTTGAGACGTTTCAAGTCAACACAGAGGCGAATGTTCCCTCCTGATTTCGGCACGACGACTATGGGACTGCACCACTCGGTAGGTTCTGTCACTTTGACGATTACCCCCAAGCGTTCCATTCGAGCGAGTTCTGCAGCCACCTTGTCGAGCATCGGCAGTGGCACGTGTCTAGACGTGCTGCAGCTGTACGGCTGTGCATCAGGTTTCAGTTTGATGTGTACGCGCCGGGTCTTCATCTCACCAAGCTCTCCAAACACGTCAAGGTCATAGAGGTCGGACGTGTGAACGTTGTCGAGCCGCGCTATCAAGCTTAGATGGACCGCCGCAGCTCTGCTGAGCAGGTTTTCCTTCAAACCTGGTATGACGTAACAGTGGACGTTCGTCACCTTTCGTTTTCGCAACATCTTCGCTATGAAGTGACCATCACAGGACAGTTTACCACCCGGTGAATCTAGCGAAACGTTGGCCGACTTCAGCTTCGGTCGCTCGTGGAGTTGACGATAGGTTTCAGACGAAATGACGGTGACATCTGCGCCGCAGTCAATCTTGAAATCCACTACCGTGCCATTCATCTCCACTGATGTGTGCCAGGGTGGCTCGTCGTGTTCCTCGGACTCGACGGACCCAAGGAAGAACTCAGACGGCTCTACCCCGACTGCCGAAGTGATTTCGTGTACGTTTCTTCTCGTCGAACACCGTTTCGCGAAGTGACCCTTCTTGTGGCACAGTTTGCAGTAGGCGTTCAGCGCCGGGCACTCCGATCGTGTGTGCTGATGGTAGCCACACGCGTCACATGTCTGGACGACTGACTTTGCATGCCTGTGAGGAGCGTTCTGTGGTGTAGATGGCTTGAATGGCGGTTTTCCACGTCTACCACCCGGACTCCGCTTCACCTCGTTGATGACGCCTGCTGCCGGTCTAGTTTCGAGCGACTTGATTTGCTGTCTAGACGCCTCATCCGCCCGACACATTTCAACAGCACGCCCGAGAGTGAGGTCAGCTTCGCGCAGAAGCCGTCCTCTCACCGCATTATTGCGCAACCCTAGGACAATCCTGTCCCGGATTAGCTCATCTCGTAGTTCGCGGTAATCACACGTCGCTGCGAGATGTTTGAGTTCGGTGACGTACTGGTCGATAGACTCTCCTTCATGTTGTTTTCGAGTGTTGAGTTTATAGCGTTCGAAAGTCACATTTGTCTTAGGAATGCAATAACTTTCGAATTTCTCCTTCAACGGGTCGAGCTTATCCGCCTCTTCTTCGGTGAACTGGAAGGTGTTGTAGATCTCCAGTCCCTCTTCCCCGATCACATGAAGAAAGATTGCACACTTCACTGGGTCGTCTTTGACATCAACCCCGGACGCTCTTGCATAAAGCGTCCATCGCTGGATCCATCTTTTCCACGTTTCTGATACGTTGCCGGAAAAGGACATCGGCCCAGGGGGCGAAAGAGTCTCCATTATGTGTGCCTATCTTCTTCGCCTTACGATCGCCGTTGCTAAGGTATACGTCAAAGCCACCTATTATCGCTCACGCGGAGAATCGTGTCTGAGTGCCCCGATATACGCATATTGTTTGAAATCGCGTAAAGGGGACTTGCATAAACGTTCATGGTTTAATGTTCATCACAATTCATTCATGATCTACCGGTTTATGCGCGTGAATTCATCAAGATACGCTGCCACCATGTAAGATACAACAAACAGCATGTGATCGTAACAGGAAGTTCTGTATTTCGTAAAGGTGTCACACGACAAGATTAGGTCAACAATATTATAGTCGAATAATATGACACATACAATATGTACAGGCTATGTTGGGAGCATACATGTACCTAGCAATGTTACTGGTCAGGAGCTACATTAATGAAACAATTGGTTTGTGTGAATAATATTAATTATCACTTAATGTAAATAAAACTAGTTAATTCTGGTTAATCTAAAGAATAAAACAGGACCAATAACAGAGCATGGACCATGTAATACTTTTTAGTTTTTATGCTTTACATTGATTACCACTCTGGCTTGTTTACACGTATTGTTGAAAATTAGACTAATACAAAAAGTTGCTGGGTGTAATCCGTCATACATATCAATATCTACACAACACAACCTTTCACCATCTTTATAAGGGAGTTAAAGGGACTTGTCCGTCCTTCTTTGGGAGGCTGTCCAAAGAAGAGCGACACGATTGGTGTCAGAATTAAAACATTATGATTATGAAACAAGACTAAAGGTCTTAAACTTACTAACGTTTATGTATCATAGATTACGAGGAGACATTATTAATGTTAATAAATACTTGAATGGCATATTTACTTGCACGCACACTATGTTTAACCTGGACTTGTACGAAGCAACATGGAGGCATTCTTTAAAGTTGTACAAAAACAGGAGTAAATGAGAACTAAGGAAACACTTCTTTAGTGAGAAAGTAATTGATGTTAGCACATCCGCTTGGCATGCCAACACTCTGAGTTCAAAACCCGGACCGGGCAGGCATGATATTTAGTGTAAAAAGAACCTGGCTCTCAACATTGGGGACTGTGTATCCCTCGTGACTCGGAGATCACGCAAATGTTGGTGCCATCTCAAATTGGGACGTAAAAGAACCACTGAGGATGACAAGCACCCTGGCAGTGACCACTCTCAGTGCCAGCATAAAAAGGTCGGTTTGGCGATAATGTTCTGAAAAAGGCTGACTAGTTGAATGAGAACTCATAAGACCATAAGGCATAACATTGTAACCACAATAATACAGACTAGTCAGTTAAAGGGAATAAAAACATCTATTGCTTGAATTCATGTTACATTACATCCTGCTATCTATTTCCACGTCCACCAAGCAAAACAAATGAAAAAAATTCAATGAATTAGAAATTCCACATTTTATGCTGTACATCCGGACATTTTCGAATATGCATATTTTTGGCGTGCTTTTCGGGATGCCGAGATGTGACGTCACTTATGACTCAAACTCGCATGAGGCCGACCCTTTCCATGCATTCAGAGCATGTTTACAAGTATAGTTTTTGGGTCGAAACGAGCGTCAGAATGAGTTATTGTGCAATTTTCCGACGTAATACAAACACTAGTCATCATAGAGGAACAAGCAGTTATCTTACGGTTCCACATGAATCGAATTTTATTCAAAACAACGTATGCGAATGGGCTTACAAGTCGACTAAGTTTTGCCGAGCTTGGGCTCGTTTTCAGAATAATTATATCGAATGCAACCAACGGGAGATAATCTACATCAATAAACATACATAGCAAACATATAGTGTATCCACCTACATAAAGTAACGTGTATAATCTCATAATATCACTGGAATATCGATATATGAAGGAGTTGTACAAGTTATCATAACAACTGAAATCAGTCAGCGAATTTCTGCCGGCCCTGATAGCTCACTTGGTAAACGCGTTGGTTCATTGGCGTTTGTTATACAATCGGGCGACGCCGGTTCAATCCTGACAGCATGCAAATTATTGATTTTCTTTACACCTTTTTTGTTTATGTTTTCACGAAGTAATATAAACCAAATCATTTAGTATACTATGATGCACTGTTTATAAATAATTTTTATTTTTTTAGTAATGATTTATTCGCCCCAAAAATGAAAATATGGTTATTATATAACGATGTTTCTAAATTTTATTTATCCAAACAAATATAATGTAATGGATATTTAATTTATTAATTGTAAATATATTGTACAGTAATATATTGTAATTATATATGTGAAAAAGATTATATATAATGACCATATTTTCATTTGTGGCGAATAAATAATTACAAAAAAAATATTTACAAACAGTGCATCATAGTATACTAAATGATTTGGTTTATATTACTTCGTGAAAACATAAACAAAAAAGGTGTAAAGAAAATCAATAATTTGCATGCTGTCAGGATTGAACCGGCGTCGCTCGATTGTAAAACAAACGCCAATGAACCAACGCGTTTACCAAGTGAGCTATCAGGGCCAGCAGAAATTCGCTGACTGATTTCAGTTGTTATGATAACTTGTACAACTTCTCCTTCATACATCAATATTCTAGTGATATTATGAGATTTTACACGTTACTTTCTGTAGCTGGATACGATATATGTTTGCTATGTATGTATATTGGTGTACATTATCTCCCGTTGGTTGCATTCGATATAATTATTCTGCAAACGAGCCCAAGCTCGGCGAAACCTAGTCGACTTGTACTACAAGTTGTAGGCTCATTCGCATTCATTGTTTTGAATAAAATTGAATTCATGTGGAACCGTAAGATAACTGCTTGTTCCTCTATGATGACTAGTGTTTGTATTACATCGGATTATTGCATAACAACTCATTCTGACGCTCGTTTCGACCCCAACATTATCCATGTAAACATGCTCTGAATGCATAGAAAGGGTCGGCCTGCTGCGAGTGTGAGTCACGTGTGACGTTAAGATACCACGTGATCGCCTAGCTCATTAAAATTTTATTTTCCGCGGGAATCGCTACACAGACAGGTTTAAAATCGAATTTATGCTACAAATGTATTTTTCTGTATTTTTTTTATGTTCTCGAATGTTACATGCAATATTAAACTTTCTGTACACATGGAAAACGGATTTTAGCTAATGCCTTGTTTTTATTTCCTTTAATAGAACGTTGCCAAGTACAAGAAACAACTAGATGTATGGAACAGGAGTGCACGTGTATTGGGTTCACCTTACCTGAAGCCATTGTCACAGCTCTGACTGTCAATGCTGACTTGATATATTATGGATGCACCAGCCTGACAAATTTGATTATAAAGACCGAAGAGGATGTATGTATATGTATGAATATGTGACACATCCTCAGTCTCAGACTCAAACACATTATACAACTTCACGACAATCACATTGGAGACAACCTAAAAACAAACCCAAAACAGTTTCTGCCCAGCATAAATCAAACAACCCTGTAGGTAATTATTAATCAAATGTTTTTTGGTGAATCATAGTTACAGATCATTAAGGGTTATGATGGAAATAAAATGTTTACACGTTTACTGTTCACTGAAAAAAACAGCTCCACAGAACTAATTACAGTTATTGTTAAGATGTTTAACCTAGTTCCATTATCTGACATTGTGCCAACAGATTGGTGTATTAGGATCATTAAGCCTATATAATTATTATATAAACATAGCAGCAGACACTGGGACAGTGTGACTGCTGCCTGGCTAAATGGATGCAATGGTGCTTTGAAGTTAGTTCTGCCAACTATCCTTTTCACACAATCCTATAGGTTTAGTAGCTGCCAGCACACTACTGAGCCTAAACTACCATGCAGGTGTGAAAAATGTGCTGATGTATTTGAACTTGACAGTGTTCAGATAGGGGTATTGGTTGAATTGTATTTGTCTTGACACAAAAGGCTTTATTGTGCCTTAACTATGTCAACTCTTCTAATGGTTGACATTTGGTTGTTTCAGGTGTCAACTATATTGTGAATCTGTAATTATTAGTCTATATTCAGGGGTAGAACTTCAGCATTTATTTTATTGGACAGCAGGACTAGTAAAGACAAAAGTTTACTAGTCCGCCAAAAGGTTTACTAGTCCTGAAAATATCAAAACAACACAAATTTAAATTGCAACAAATGCGTCAGACGGTCCATGGTGGCCGTTTTCAGCACTTGAATGGCTCGGTGGGCAATTGCAGTGTTTTTCCAGCTTGCGTTTTTCTGCTGGTTTTGCAACCCCAGTCAAGTAATGATACATCGTGCATAAATGTAGACTAATAAAGCAATGTAGATGTAAACCGTATTCGAAAACCGTGCATTTGGAAATGACCACCAATTGCACTCATTAGCCCTACCCCTCTACCAGATACGCTAAACCAAACAAAACTGTCATTTCAGAATTCGATGTCACACAACAGCCAATCAAAAGCACTGTTTCACTGTCGCCTCATTACGTAAAGAATTAGTTTGTCAATGGTACGGATGGTGGCATCATGCAACATGCTGATTTTTACTAGACAGCCGGACTAGTTGGTAGGCGGATTTACTAGTCCGCCGTAATCTTTACTAGTGTACGGACTAGCGGACTAGTGGGTAGTTCTACCCCTGAATTATTGATACAACTGATTTACACAGTACCATGTCTACACAAGGCATGGCAAGCATAAACAGAACAGTAGAATGCATTTGATATAAATAAAGTGTAGGATATTTCACTCTATAGTTGTCCAGAATATTAATTTTCTATGTTTGTCACCTACAGGTGACAGAATATTAATTTTCTATGTTTGTCACCTACAGGTTTCTACAGACAATACATCTTTAACCAATATACACCAAAGTCACACCATTTTATAATAATCAAATGAACATCAAAATAAACACAACTTGCAATTATAGAAAATCAATAGTTTTGAAGATACAGTTTAAAAGTGTTAGACAACTGTTCAGTCTAACCAGGGTCAAGTGTGTCTGCTCTGCCTGGGTGCTGTGAAAGATTAGTCAAGGTCTCAATGGACTGGGCTGTAGAGATTAGTCACACTGCTGACTTTGTGGCATATTAAACAAAATCTACTGTTGGGAGTGGTCTCAAGGGCCCTTCTCAAAACCACATCACTAGATAATGTAAAACTTTTGCACTTTGGGGGCCCCTTAGGTGCCCTTAGAATGATTCAATCAAATACAGATTTCTTGTATATAGTGGCAGCACCCTAGATACATCTATGTAAAATTAGAAAAAAAGTTGCTGAACAGTTTTTGAAAAAATAGGCCAAATGTTACATTTTTACCAGTTTTGGGGTCCTTGGAGGCCCTAGGGAGCCCTTAAAATGATTCAATCAAATACAGATTTCTTGTGCATAGTGGCAGTGCCCCAAGATATGTCTATGCAAAATTAGAGAAAAAGTCGCTGAACGGTTTCTGAGATACGGCAGCCAAAAATGCGGACGGCGGACGCAGAGTGATGGCAATAGTCCCTTGGACATTCGGCCAAAGGACTAAAAACCATAAATCAGACCCTGCTAATTATAGACCAATTTCACTAACATGCATCCTCTGCAAAGTTATGGAGCACATAATTCTAAGCAATATGTGGAAACACTTACACAAACACTGTGTGTGAAACACAACATCCTCCTCCACTTCCGACGTGGATTCCAGCCAGGTCGGTTTTGTGAATCGCAACTCATCGAGACAGTCCATGACTGGATGACTGCTATGGGGGATAAGACACAGATAGATGCCATCCTACTTGATTTCGCCAAAGCCTTCGACAAAGTCCCCCATAAATGCCTCCTATCCAAATTAGCTTTCTATGTAATAACTGGAAACACACAAAATTGGATCAAATTGTTTCTATCCAATTACAAACAGAGAGTCTCAGTCAACGGAGCCCTGTCGGACAGAACAGACGTTACATATGGTGTACCACAGGGCTCAGTCCTAGGACCTGTCCTATTTTTACTCTACTACTCTACTACATAAACGAAAATGTCCAATCTCCCGTACGTCTCTTTGCAGATGACAGATGATTACATATCGCAAAACCACATCCGAAACCGACCACAAAATTCTCCAATCTGACTTGATCAAACTCCAAACATGGTCTGACATATGGCAAGTGAAATTCAACATATATATATATATATATATATCTAAATGTGTGCATCTCCCAATAACAAACAAAATAAAACCAAACCCAGACTACATTCACTCTTTGGCGTGCCACTCTCTACCGTCTCTAGCCACACATATATTAGAGTAAAATTACATTCTAAACTAACCTGGGCAAACCATATCACTGACATAGCTTCCAAATCTTCAAAAGTCCTAGGCATGATCAAACAAACCCTCGGACCATGCAAACCCTCGGAAAAAGAAACAGCTTATAACATGCTAATCCGACTAACACTAAACGTCTCTCCCAAATGGAATCCACACACTGCCACCCAAATTAAACACCTTGAAAGAGTACAACACTGTGCTGCCAGATTTGTCAAAAATGATCGTAGACGCCAAACAAACTCAGCAGACCAAATAGCCACCCTTGGATGGCCAACTCTTGAACGACGGCACATTATCAAACAAGCCATAACATTAAAAAAATATTAAATAACACAATCAACATCACACTCCCACCAGGTCTACTAACAGTCAAAAAAACGTGGCCACTACGTCTACGTAGCCCCCTAGGTGTTGCATCAATGCAGCAGTGTTCTCTTTCTACCCCCGAGCAGTTCAAATCTGGAATGTGATCCCACCACAAATTACTGAACTAGAATACTCCCATACGGCCATGGCATAGGCATAGGCTAGCATTTCAAACAGCAATCCCATGAACCTCCCTTTCAGTCCAGAAATTCAGTTTCACCATACCCAATCACCTAAATTGCCTATAAAATAAACAAACAAACAAGCACCACAAAACTTCTGCGTTAGCTCAAGTTGGACTGTTTGTGGAGTAAATTGCCTAAGAGTACTGTAAGAGTCAGACCTAGGCTAAGGCTAAGGCTAAGCCTAAGGCTAAGTCTAAGACCTAGGCTAAGCCCAAGGCCAAGACGACACTTGTGTTGTAGGCCTAGTTGTACAGTAGTTGTAAGGCATAGAGACTGACAGAGGAAGCCGTTCCATTTCTTGCGTGAAACACGACGATTTTTGAAGACGGAACACTATCGTTTCTCATCGCTACCTTTATATCATCCGAAGTAACTCCTCTGACAGAGACGAGGCCATGTTTGTTTTTGTTTGAGAACGAGGCTTGCATGTTGGCTTGGAACAGTTGCGTGTTCTAAAAACACCTTTCATGTGTTTAACTAGTTGATAGTCAATACATTTCCGTGCTGCAACACATGTGATTAAATGTAAGCTAAATATGAGTTGATGCTCTGATGATTGTTTTCAACTAAATTTTAACAAATCTTAGGAAGTAACATACATGTCTTATTATCGCCCGGGGGGAAGGAACAGGCCGCTATCCGGACCCACCTCGATTTCGTCGTTATAACTTGAGTTTTGCCTAACTCTGATACCTCAGAGCGTTAGTTCCATCATTCAACATCATCCCAGGCATATTTATATTACGAACATATTGTGTCTTAGCGCACTTTTGAAGCCCAAATAGCGACCCGGTTTGCGCAAGTCTGCACCGCTGCGGTCGTGCGTTACCGCACCGCGCTCGTAAAATGAGCGATATAGCGGCGTATGTTGATGCAAATCGGAGCGCTATTTACGCCTCAAAAGTTCGCTAAAACGGGGTTTGACCAGACCTGGGGGCCGAATACATTTTCATGAGTACAAGTACGAGTATTTTGATGATGGATAAGTACGAGTACATTGCTAAAAGCTGAGTACGAGGGGGCGCGCGATAGTGTAGTAGGGGGCGCGCGATAGTGTAGTGGTTAGCACATCCGCCTGACATGCCGGCGACCCGAGTTCAATACCCGGACCGGGCAGGTATGGTGTATTTGGTGTAAAAACCTGGCTCTCAACATTGGGGACTGTGTATCCCTCATGACTCGGAGATCACGTTAATGTCGGTCCCGTCTCAATTTGGGACAAAAGAACCACTGAGGACGACAAGCACCCTGGCAGTGACCACCCTCAGTGCCAGCATAGAAAGGTCAGCTTGGCGATAATGTTCTGAAAAAGGCTGACTAGCTGAATGAGACCTCATAAGATCATAACATTGTAACCACACAATATAAAGACTAGTCAGTTAATAGAACGTTGCCGAGTGCTGGAAACAACTAGAACAACTAGAACAACTACGAGTACATTCTCACGAGTACTAGTAAAAGTACGAGTACATTTTTTTAAATATAAATATTACATAATAACGTATTTTTAAATTACTAATTAATCTAATTTATATAACTCAGCACAAATGAATATGCAATGGCAGTTGATCAATTTTTTTATGAAGAAAACTAAAAAAAACTCTATTTCATCAACAATGAAATTCACTTCATTGGCATTCATTTCAGTGGCATCGTATGATCTTATCATATATTTGCCATTGCTCCTGATGAACATGAGTTGTTCACAGGTTAAGTCTTTCAGGCTGCACCGTTCAGGGCAGAATACTTTCTCGGTTATGTTAAATACCCTTTCAACTGGGGCTGATGAGGCTGGAATGCTGAGATGGTGAGGGACCAACTGAACCAGAGTTGGAAAACTCAAGAACTGCAGTGGGTCACTGTGACGATCTGTACATGGCTGACTGAGGTATTCGTTCACCTCGACAATCAGCACTCTGCCAATATTATAAGTTTGCAATTTATATTTTCTGATCGTAGACTACTAGTTGTTGAGAGGGTTAGCACATGTCCACATAACAGGCTCAGCATCCCCTTTGGATTTTTTAACCAGGCTGCTGGCATGGGATTATACTAGTGTAGGAGGCAGTCTGACTTGAGCCACCTTACTTCTACAGAGGAAGACTGGCAGTTCTTGTTCTTAGCAGTTAGCACTGTCAGCCACTGTCAAGTGGCATGGTCTCTAGACTATATCCAAGGCATTTCCTGTCTAACTGGCTCTTTATGGACATCCTGGTGGCTTAATGAAACAAGCAGGTTTATGGCCTGAACTGATAGCCTACAATTAATGTTTGCTTAACAGGGTGTTTCTGACTGGGAAAAGATGCTGCCTGTTGCCATGTTTGGGTATCATAGTCATGGTTATCAGAGAATGAGGTTGTACTATGTGTATGGATGGTAAGGTGGTATTCCGTCAGAAATAACAAAGTATTAAAAAAAAGTTGAACATTTAAATATTTCAGGAAAGTTTAATTTTATAACCAAATATATTTATTTTCCCCAGTACATATTGAGAAAGTACTCAGATGTACTCGTAAAATGAGTACGAATACGAGTCCTTGACCCATAAGTTTTATGAGTACGAGTACAAGTACGAGTACTTCAAAAATGTACTCAAGTACACGAGTACCGAATACTTCGGCCCTGAGTCTGGGTTTGGCAAAAAGGCGCACGACCACGCATGACCACGAAGTTGACGAACGACCACGCACGACCATGTAATATAATGTGCTGGTAGATTGTTTGGCCGTTGATGGTATATATATATATATATATATATAGTTTGTGTGTGCATTATTAAAAATTTTGAGTGTATTTCACCCAGGAGTTACACAATTTAGGCATTTTATCTGATTTTCTGAACAAGCATTTAGTCTTGGCACAGTAATGCCACCTGGCAAATGGAACTGGCAAGTTACCACAAGCTATGATAAAAGTTGCAAATGTTGTTATTCCATTGTGAAGAACATATCTGAAATTTGGCGAGCTGCACACACATACCTCCTACGTGCCACCAACAGCCCGCTTGGTTACCAACACTACATACATTGTGGTCGTGCGCCTTTTAGTCATACTGCACAATTCCACCTATTTTGATGTTAAGGGACTTGATTTTACCCTTTTCACTCCCTGGTGGAGCATAGGACATCAAAAACTCTTTTCCACCAGACACGGTTTTGGGCAGTCATTTCCAGTTCTTTCCAATTCCGTCCTGCTTTTGTCATGTCTGCTTCTACCTCCCTGCGCCAGGTGTTTCTTGGCCTTCCCCTTTTCCTTTTCCACTGCGGGATCCATGTAAAAAGTGCCTATCTTGTGATGTGAGTTGCAGGTTTCCTCCTGAGCGTGTGGCCTACCCAGCTCCACTTCCTCCTTTTGATTTGGTGTTCGATTGGTTCTTGATTGGTTCTTTCCCGTGGTACTTTGTAACTGACTGTTTTTGGTCACCAAACTTAGAATTCTCCTTAGACATTTGTTTAATTTTATGAAAATCTGGAGCATGGATTTTGTAGTATGCCATGTCTCCAATCCATACATTAGCACAGCCTTAACAGTTGAGTTAAAATGCGTAACTATTGATATTGAGATTTCTCTGGACTTCCATATCTTGTTTAGTACAATGTAAGCTGCCCTTGCTTTCCCTCTCCTAGCTCTTACATCACTATCTGTTCCTCCATATGTGTACAGAGCATTATTAAATGAAGTATACATAATTCAATCATTCACATACTCTTCACATGTGAGACATATATAATAATGCCATAGAAAGTACTACTAAGAAAACTATCAACTCTTGTAAAGCACCATGCTCAATCACAATAATAGTAGAACCTCCGCAAAAATTGCAATAAAGTTAACCGAGTATACACTCAATACTTCTACCCATGTATAATAAATACCCATATTACATTCTGTATATATTCTTCATGCACGCTTAAAGTGTGACTTACCTTATAATACAAAACAAAATCCTAAACAAATAGATATTCTTTACATATGCATAAAAATGTGACACACTAAAAATCCAGTCCTAAAAACTACATATGAACTATTGTAGAACATCTGTAAAAACTGCAATCAAGTTTTAAAATATACACAGTACTATACACCCATATATAATAAAGCATTTTGATAACAGAATCATTTAAAATCAAATTTTGTTTAACTAATATGCAACAAATATTTGAGAGTTTGCGATCATTCTCTGTGATTTAGGATTCTAAATATTCATCAACTTAATTTGTAAGTGGTTATATAAACTTTTTTTCTATTATGGCTCGCGTGCAAAATAGGCCTGTATGACTTAATACCCAGTGACGGGTCACATATTTGACTGACACAAGAGGTGGGAGCTGTAATGGAAGAATAGGCCTGTGTGACTTAATACACAGTGGCGGGTCACGTATTTGACTGACACAAGGGGTGGGAGCTGTAATGGAAGAATAGGCCTGTATGACTTAATACACAGTGGCGGGTCACGTATTTGACTGACACAAGGGGTGGGAGCTGTAATGGAAGAATAGGCCTGTGTGACTTAATACCCAGTGGCGGGTCACGTATTGGACTGACACAAGGGATGCGAGCTGTAATGGAAGAATAGGCCTGTGTGACTTAATACCCAGTGACGGGTCACGTATTTGACTGACACAAGGGGTGGGAGCTGTAATGGAAGAATAGGCCTGTGTGACTTAATATCCAGTGGTGGGTCACGTACTTGACTGACACAAGGGATGGGAGCTGTAATGGAAGAATAGGCCTGTGTGACTTAATACCCAGTGGCGGGTCACGTACTTGACTGACACAAGAGGTGGGAGCTGTAATGGAAGAATAGGCCTGTGTGACTTAATACCCAGTGGCGGGTCACGTATTTGACTGACACAAGGGATGGGAGCTGTAATGGAAGAATAGGCCTGTTTGACTTAATACCCAATGGCGGGTCACGTACTTGACTGACACAAGGGTGGGAGCTGTAATGGAAGAATAGGCCTGTGTGACTTGATACCCAGTGGCGGGTCACGTATTTGACTGACACAAGGGGTGGGAGCTATAATGGAAGAAAAGGGGATCTGCTTAGAACGTCGATATTCGATATAAGACAAAAATTACTTTCGTTTGGGGGAGGGAAGTCAGAGACAATTTCATGTGGCATTGGACATTGACATTTTATGCTTCGGACCAATACTGTTAATACACTGTATATTGATATCACCATATCAATGTTTATAAACTTTCGTTTGATGGGAGGGGGTGGGGGTTTGAGATCAGATGAAAGTAATTTTGTTTGATATTCTACATCAATGTTTTCAGATGATCCCTAAGACCACAACTGAATGTGGCATCAGTTCTACGTTGGAGCGCTGTGGTGCTGTGGCTAGAGCTTCGGACTCTCGACCGAAAGAATCCGGGTTTGGATCCTGTGTTGCCGTGTCGAACCTAGGGCAAGTTTGTTCATTCACCGTTGCTCCAGTTCACTCAGCTGTATGAATGAGTACCTGGCTATAGACTGTGGTGGATATTTGTATACGAATAGTCTTTGCGCATTAATTGCAGCGTGGCTGGATGTTTCCCAGAGAAGTCAAGATGGTGTTCGATTGAACAGGTCTGCTGGGGAGTAAAGTGTAAAGCGCTTTGAGCAGTCCTGAGGACTGGATACTGCGCTGTATAAGAACTAACCTTTTACGTGGCTGAGATGTGGATCATATTTGTGTTGTAGCATTCAGTCATCTGTAGTGGAGACAGACGTGTTGTCATAGAGAGAGAGACTGCAGGCGTTCTTTGACACACTCGTGCCTCTTCTGCTGCAGTTCTGGGTCGTGGTTGCACCAGATCTACATGACATGACACTCTCAGATAATGCTCTTGTAGCACCCACCAGTGACATGTTATAGTTAAACAAAATGTCTTATATAGTGCAAAATACATCCTTAGGACTGCTCAAAGAACTTTTCACGTCATCCCTAGAGGTACGAGATTTTGTTATTTAAAATTTCACATCAAATACACCGTTACATGCTTTGTGGCTCTCCTCCTTGTTCCCTGCTGTACCGGGGTGAGGGTCAGGTAGAGTAAAACTGTACCACTCTCTGTATATCCTTGTTCCCTGCTGTATAGAGGTGAGGGTCAGGTACAGAAACGCTGAACCACTCTCTGTGTCTCCTCCTTGTTCACTGCTGTACAGGGGTGAGGATCAGGTACAGTAAAGCTGAGCCACTCTCTGTGTCTCCTCCTTGTTCCCTGCTGTACAGGGGTGAGGGTCAGGTACAGTAAAACTGAACCACTCTCTGTGTCTCCTCCTTGTTCCCTGCTGTACAGGGGTGAGGGTCAGGTACAGTAAAGCTGAGCCACTCTCTCTGTCTCCTCCTTGTTCCCTGCTGTACAGGGGTGAGGGTCAGGTACAGTAAAGCTGAGCCACTCTCTGTGTCTCCTCCTTGTTCCCCGCTGTACAGGGGTGAGGGTCAGGTACAGTAAAGCTGAACCACTCTCTGTGTCTCCTCCTTGTTCCCTGCTGTATAGGGGTGAGGGTCAGGTACAGTAAAGCTGAACCACTCTC
Source organism: Paraescarpia echinospica (assembly GCA_020002185.1). Taxonomy (NCBI): domain Eukaryota; kingdom Metazoa; phylum Annelida; class Polychaeta; order Sabellida; family Siboglinidae; genus Paraescarpia; species Paraescarpia echinospica. The sequence continues at coordinate 20,404 of JAHLWY010000862.1, forward strand.
TGTGTCTCCTCCTTGTTCCCTGCTGTACAGGGGTGAGGGTCAGGTACAGTAAAACTGAACCACTCTCTGTGTCTCCTTGTTCCCTGCTGTATAGGGGTGAGGGTCAGGTACAGTAAAGCTGAGCCACTCTCTGTGTCTCCTCCTTGTTCCCTGCTGTACAGGGGTGAGGGTCAGGTACAGTAAAACTGAACCACTCTCTGTGTCTCCTCCTTGTTCCTTGCTGTACAGGGGTGAGGGTCAGGTACAGTAAAGCTGAACCACTTTCTGTGTCTCCTCCTTGTTCCCTGCTGTACAGGGGTGAGGGTCAGGTACAGTAAAGCTTAACCACTCTCTCTCTGTGTATCCTCCTTGTTCCCTGCTGTACAGCAGTGAGGGTCAGTTACAGTAAAGCTTAACCACTCTCTGTGTCTCCTTGTTCCTGCTGTACAGGGGTAAGGGTCAGGTACAGTAAAGCTGAACTACTCTCTGTGTCTCCTCCTTGTTCCCTGCTGTACAGGGGTGAGGGTCAGGTACATTAAAGCTGAGCCACTCTCTGTGTCTCCTCCTTGTTCCCTGCTGTACAGGGGTGAGGGTCAGGTACAGTAAAGCTGAACCACTCTCTGTGTCTCCTCCTTGTTCCCTGCTGTATAGGGGTGAGGGTCAGGTACAGTAAAGCTGAACCACTTTCTGTGTCTCCTCCTTGTTCCCTGCTGTACAGCGGTGAGGGTCAGGTACAGTAAAGCTGAACCACTCTCTGTGTCTCCTCCTTGTTCCCTGTTGTACAGGGGTGAGGGTCAGGTACAGTAAAGCTGAACCACTCTCTGTGTCTCCTCCTTGTTCCCTGCTGTACAGCGGTGAGGGTCAGGTACAGTAAAGCTGAACCACTCTCTGTGTCTCCTTGTTCCCTGCTGTACAGGAGTGAGGGTCAGGAACAGTAAAGCTTAACCACTCTCTGTGTCTCCTCCTTATTCCCTGCTGTACAGGGGTGAGGGTCAGGTACAGTAAAGCTGAACCACTCTCTGTGTCTCCTCATTGTTCCCTGTTGTACAGGGGTGAGGGTCAGGTACAGTAAAGCTGAACCACTCTCTGTGTCTCCTCCTTGTTCCCTGCTGTACAGGGGTGAGGGTCAGGTACAGTAAAGCTGAACCACTCTCTGTGTCTCCTCTTTGTTCCCTGCTGTACAGGGGTGAGGGTCAGGTACAGTAAAGCTGAACCACTCTCTGTGTCTCCTCCTTGTTCCTTGCTGTACAGGGGTGAGGGTCAGGTACAGTAAAACTGAACCACTCTCTGTGTCTCTTTCTTGTTCCCTGCTGTACAGTGGTGAGGGTCAGGTACAGTAAAGCTGAACCACTCTCTGTGTCTCCTCTTTCTTCCCTGCTGTACAGGGGTGAGGGTCAGGTACAGTAAAGCTGAACCACTCTCTGTGTCTCCTCCTTGTTCCTTGCTGTACAGGGGTGAGGGTCAGGTACAGTAAAACTGAACCACTCTCTGTGTCTCTTTCTTGTTCCCTGCTGTACAGGGGTGAAGGTCAGTTACAGTAAAACTGAACCACTCTCTGTGTCTCTTCCTTGTTCCCTGCTATACAGGGGTGAGGGTCAGGTACAGTAAAGCTGAACCACTCTGTGTCTTCCTTCCATAGTTTTCTGTCTATTGCTCCCTCTCTCCATCTTTCATCCTCCCCTGATCTTCTCATGTCCCTCCTCATGCAGTCCTCCCATCTCTGACCCAGGGTCACTCGTACCTAGGGAGTGTCCACTCACATTCATATCAACTCATCAGCGGACAAGATTCTGAAACTGTCACTGCGACAGGGTACATCTCTGACCCAGGGTCACTGATACCTAGGGAGTGTTCACTCACATTCTTATCAACTCATTAGCCCACAAGATGCTAAACTGTCACTGCGACAGGGTATATCTCTGACCCAGGGTCACTTGTATCTAGGGAGTGTCCACTCACATTCTTATCAACTCATCAGCCCACAAGATGCTAAACTGTCACTGTGATAGGGTACATCTCTGACCCAGGGTCACTCGTACCTAGGGAGTGTCCACTCACATTCTTATCAACTCATCAGCCAGATTTTGCTTTTTAAAGTCGACTTTGCACGTTAACGGTGATCTTGTATATTGAAAACCCTAAACACCAGTATGTGCCACCGGGATACTTTCACCGGTGTCTCACAGAAATACTGCTCTCAGTGATATGGTGTCTCACAGAAATAATGCTCTCAGTGATATGGTGTCTCACAGAAATAATGCTCTCAGTGATATGGTGTCTCACAGAAATACTGCTCTCAGTGATATGGTGTCTCACAGAAATAATGCTCTCAGTGATATGGTGTCTCACAGAAATACTGCTCTCAGTGATATGGTGTCTCACAGAAATAATGCTCTCAGTGATATGGTGTCTCACAGAAATACTGCTCTCAGTGATATGGTGTCTCACAGAAATAATGCTCTCAGTGATATGGTGTCTCACAGAAATACTGCTCTCAGTGATATGGTGTCTCACAGAAATAATGCTCTCAGTGATATGGTGTCTCACAGAAATACTGCTCTCAGTGATATGGTGTCTCACAGAAATAATGCTCTCAGTGATATGGTGTCTCACAGAAATACTGTTCTCAGTGATATGGTGTCTCACAGAAATAATGTCCTCAGTGATATGGTGTCTCACAGAACTAATGTCCTCAGTGATATGTTGTCGCACAGAAATAATGCTATCAGTGATATGGTGTCTCACAGAAATACTGTTCTCAGTGATATGATGTCTCACAGAACTAATGTCCTCAGTGATATGGTGTCTCACAGAAATACTGTTCTCAGTGATATGGTGTCTCACAGAAATAATGCTCTCAGTGATATGGTGTCTCACAGAAATACTGTCCTCAGTGATATGGTGTCTCACAGAAATAATCTCAGTGATATGGTGTCTCACAGAAATAATGCTCTGAGTGATATCGTGTCTCACAGAAATACTGTTCTCAGTGATATGGTGTCTCACAGAAATAATGCTCTCAGTGATTTGGTGTCAGAAATACTGTTCTCTGTGATATGGTGTCTCACAGAAATAATCTTCTCAATGATATGGTGTCTCACAGAAATAATGCTCTCAGTGATATAGTGTCTCACAGAAATAATGTCCTCAGTGATATGGCGGCAGGTTTTGTATTTTGACAAAGCTCCTTAAGGTTTGATCGGCGGTTATCATGTCAGTTTTTTCTTCATAGAACATTAGTTGGTATGAACATCTGCACTACAAAAGAAAACATGGCATTAATGCCATATGTCATCAGTCCGTCCTTTAAAAACTACTATTTTGTGTGTCTCAGTGAAATTCCCCTTCAAATTCTTGGAAACTAAATGACATTTCCGTAGACACGATGACGTCAGTTTCACGCCAGCGCAGATGTCCGCAAATATAAATTCACCCGCTGTGAGCGCATATCACATAGTCTAGTTATTCTGATACCAGTATCTTGTTTTGCATAATTGCATCGCGATGTTAAATAACCAATGCTGGCGGTAGTCTTCTTATTTTGCGACCGAACGCCGTTCCATGGTTGACAACACCGCCATTTGTCAGTAACCCGGGGTTGACCCCTAACCAATCAGGTGACACCAAAACACATATTAGTACATGGGGTCGTAGGCTAGTCATAAACATGAAGTCGTTCGACATTTAGTCATTACAACTACAGATTGCAGGGCCTAGTTGGCAGGAAAACACGAGTATATCTCAAAAACAGATGTCTCTGACAATTTGTATTATGAAAAACGTCACATTTTATGCAAAACCCGCCTATCTGGTGACATGTCTGTTATCAATGACAACCAGGAAGCATTACTTAATGTAATTTTTTTAAACTGCAATAGTTACAAAGCTATGACTTGGCATGCAAGCTGGCCTTACATGTGCACCAAATTGCATGGGGTTTATTTCCGATCGGTGAGGGGTTGTGCCAAAAATACACTTCAAGTTTTGGTTATCTTTCAACATCGTTGTAACATTTTTATGAAGCTTTAGCAGGCTTATTATGCATTTGTTCATAAAACAAACTCGATTGAATGTCAATAATATATTTGTGCTTAGAAACGTGCACATTTTTCTTTCAGGGTATTTCTCAAAATGAAATAAAATGCCATTTTGAGGTGATTTTTAACATATTTTTAATTGTCTTTAAAAGCATGGAAATGTCATTAAACAACCTAGAAACTTTTTGGATTAATTCAAAACAAGCATGTTTTGGCGACAAGAGCCACCTTAAAGTTAACAACAGTATTGTCTTTACGTGTTTTTTATATGTCAGAGAACAGTCAATATTTTATAAGAAAGCTATTAAATGTCTAAAAACAATGTTGGGTTACGACAGACCAGGCATGGGGTCGTGGAATTGATCCTCAATTTCCATTCTGGATAGGAATTTGATTTTTGAAAGTTAGTTGGAATTAGATAGAAATGTTTGCAGCGGTAGACGTGAGCCGATGAACTTGACTTATTCGAGTGACATTGAATGAACAATACTGTATTTTATAATCGTTTCTGATTAAATATGATTTGTGCACATGTGTACATAAACAACTGTTAAAACTAATTCGAATAGAATTATTAAAGTTGGAATTGGAACAAATTTCTTGCAAGGTGAAATTGGAATGGATTTTTTTTATTTACTAGAATTGAAATTGAGAAAATGGAATTGACCCCATGACTGTAACAGACACAATGTTTGCTATGACTTGTACCGGTGTCTGTGTGTTGGTTGTAGACTGGCAGGAACAGCTTCTGGCTGCAGTCTTGAAGCAGTATGAGAAGACTACAGTGGCCCACACTGAGCGTCATCTACACCTGCTGGCTGACATCCTCAACTCACAACCTCACCTCACCAGGTACCTCATCAAACAACATGCTAGCAGTGAAGTACTCATCTACCTATAATCGAGCTAGCACATGAATGCGTACGTGTGTTTACGTTTTCCTCCGAGACAGCTTGATTCAGCAAACTTCCTCTTAATACTGTTAGTCTGGTGGCCACCCTGTAGACAACAAACGGGATGAAGTACAACTGATTGAACAAACTTCCTCTTAATACTGTTAGTCTGGTGGCCACCCTGTAGACAGCAAACGGGATGAAGTACAGCTGATTGAACAAACTTCCTCTTTATACTGTTAATGTGGAGGCCACCCTGTAGACAACAAACGGGATGAAGTACAACTGATTGAACAAACTTCCTCTTAATACTGTTAGTCTGGTGGCCACCCTGTAGACAACAAACGGGATGAAGTACAGCTGATTGAACAAACTTCCTCTTAATACTGTTAGTCTGGTGACCACCCTGTAGACAGCAAACGGGATGAAGTACAGCTGATTGAACAAACTTCCTCTTTATACTGTTAATGTGGAGGCCACCCTGTAGACAACAAACGGGATGAAGTACAACTGATTGAACAAACTTCCTCTTAATACTGTTAGTCTGGTGGCCACTCTGTAGACAACAAACGGGATGAAGTACAGCTGATTGAACAAACTTCCTCTTAATACTGTTAGTTTGGTGGCCACCCTGTAGACAACAAATGGGATGAAGTACAACTGATTGAACAAACTTCCTCTTAATACTGTAAGTCTGGTGGCCACCCTGTAGACAACAAACGGGATGAAGTACAACTGATTCAGCAAACTTCCTCTTAATACTGTTAGTCTGGTGGCCACCCTGTAGACAGCAAACGGGATGAAGTACAACTGATTGAACAAACTTCCTCTTAATACTGTAAGTCTGGTGGCCACCCTGTAAACAACAAATGGGATGAAGTACAACTGATTGAACAAACTTCTTCTTAATACTGTTAGTCTGGTGGCCACCCTGTAGACAACAAACGGGATGAAGTACAACTGATTCAGCAAACTTCCTCTTAATGCTGTTAGTCTGGTGGCCACCCTGTAGACAGCAAACGGGATGAAGTACAACTGATTGAACAAACTTCCTCTTAATACTGTAAGTCTGGTGGCCACCCTGTAGACAACAAACGGGATGAAGTACAACTGATTGAACAAACTTCCTCTTAATACTGTAAGTCTGGTGGCCACCCTGTAGACAACAAACGGGATGAAGTACAACTGATTGAACAAACTTCCTCTTAATACTGTTAGTCTGGTGGCCACCCTGTAGACAACAAACGGGATGAAGTACAACTGATTGAACAAACTTCCTCTTAATACTGTTAGTCTGGTGGCCACCCTGTAGACAACAAACGGGATGAAGTACAGCTGATTGAACAAACTTCCTCTTAATACTGTTAGTCTGGTGACCACCCTGTAGACAGCAAACGGGATGAAGTACAGCTGATTGAACAAACTTCCTCTTTATACTGTTAATGTGGAGGCCACCCTGTAGACAACAAACGGGATGAAGTACAACTGATTGAACAAACTTCCTCTTAATACTGTTAGTCTGGTGGCCACCCTGTAGACAACAAACGGGATGAAGTACAACTGATTGAACAAACTTCCTCTTAATACTGTAAGTCTGGTGGCCACCCTGTAGACAACAAACGGGATGAAGTACAACTGATTCAGCAAACTTCCTCTTAATACTGTTAGTCTGGTGGCCACCCTGTAGACAGCAAACGGGATGAAGTACAACTGATTGAACAAACTTCCTCTTAATACTGTAAGTCTGGTGGCCACCCTGTAGACAACAAACGGGATGAAGTACAACTGATTGAACAAACTTCCTCTTAATACTGTAAGTCTGGTGGCCACCCTGTAGACAACAAACGGGATGAAGTACAACTGATTGAACAAACTTCCTCTTAATACTGTTAGTCTGGTGGCCACCCTGTAGACAACAAACGGGATGAAGTACAACTGATTGAACAAACTTCCTCTTAATACTGTTAGTCTGGTGGCCACCCTGTAGACAACAAACGGGATGAAGTACAACTAATTGAACAAACTTCCTCTTAATGCTGTTAGTCTGGTGACCACCCTGTAGACAGCAAACGGGATGAAGTACAGCTGATTGAACAAACTTCCTCTTTATACTGTTAATGTGGAGGCCACCCTGTAGACAACAAACGGGATGAAGTACAACTGATTGAACAAACTTCCTCTTAATACTGTTAGTCTGGTGGCCACCCTGTAGACAAATAAACGGATGAAGTACAACTGATTCAGCAAACTTCCTCTTAATACTGTTAGTCTGGTGGCCACCCTGTAGACAGCAAACGGGATGAAGTACAACTGATTGAACAAACTTCCTCTTAATACTGTAAGTCTGGTGGCCACCCTGTAGACAACAAACGGGATGAAGTACAACTGATTGAACAAACTTCCTCTTAATACTGTAAGTCTGGTGGCCACCCTGTAGACAACAAACGGGATGAAGTACAACTGATTGAACAAACTTCCTCTTAATACTGTTAGTCTGGTGGCCACCCTGTAGACAACAAACGGGATGAAGTACAACTGATTGAACAAACTTCCTCTTAATACTGTTAGTCTGGTGGCCACCCTGTAGACAACAAACGGGATGAAGTACAACTAATTGAACAAACTTCCTCTTAATACTGTTAGTCTGGTGGCCACCCTGTAGACAGCAAACGGGATGAAGTACAAATGATTGAACAAACTTCCTCTTAATACTGTAAGTCTGGTGGCCACCCTGTAGACAACAAAAGGGATGAAGTACAACTGATTCAGCAAACTTCCTCTTAATACTGTTAGTCTGGTGGCCACCCTGTAGACAGCAAACGGGATGAAGTACAACTGATTGAACAAACTTCCTCTTAATACTGTAAGTCTGGTGGCCACCCTGTAGACAACAAATGGGATGAAGTACAACTGATTGAACAAACTTCCTCTTAATACTGTTAGTCTGGTGGCCACCCTGTAGACAATAAACGGGATGAAGTACAACTGATTCAGCAAACTTCCTCTTAATACTGTTAGTCTGGTGGCCACCCTGTAGACAGCAAACAGGATGAAGTACAACTGATTGAACAAACTTCCTCTTAATACTGTAAGTCTGGTGGCCACCCTGTAGACAACAAACGGGATGAAGTACAACTGATTGAACACACTTCCTCTTAATACTGTAAGTCTGGTGGCCACCCTGTAGACAACAAACGGGATGAAGTACAACTGATTCAGCAAACTTCCTCTTAATACTGTTAGTCTGGTGGCCACCCTGTAGACAGCAAACGGGATGAAGTACAACTGATTGAACAAACTTCCTCTTAATACTGTAAGTCTGGTGGCCACCCTGTAGACAACAAACGGGATGAAGTACAACTGATTGAACAAACTTCCTCTTAATACTGTTAGTCTGGTGGCCACCCTGTAGACAGCAAACGGGATGAAGTACAACTGATTCAGCAAACTTCCTCTTAATGCTGTTAGTCTGGTGGCCACCCTGTAGAGAGCAAACGGGATGAAGTACAACTGATTGAACAAACTTCCTCTTAATACTGTTAGTCTGGTGGCCACCCTGTAGACAGCAAACGGGACGAAGTACAACTGATTGAACAAACTTCCTCTTAATACTGTTAGTCTGGTGGCCACCCTGTAGACAGCAAACGGGACGAAGTACAACTGATTGAACAAACTTCCTCTAAATACTGTTAGTCTGGTGGCCACCCTGTAGACAACAAACGGGATGAAGTACAACTGATTGAACAAACTTCCTCTTAACACATTAAATACAAGCAACCAGCCCCAGGACCGTCAGCAACATCGACATCCCACCCGATATACATTAACGACGACCTCACAAAGCGAAGATCACCCCTACTATACGAGTGCCGCAAGGCCAAAAAGACCGGCAATCTAAATGACGTTTGGACGGTAGATGGGAATATACTGATATGGGACACTTCCAACCGGGTCGTCCAAATTAAGAATCAATCGGAACTCGACAAACTGGCTGTCTAACGCTGGACTCGCTGTATGCGATTAATGGTATGACATTTGACATTATTTACACAACGTGTATATGTATTTGTCTATCGTGCAGCACATGCACTACTAATGAAGATCATGATTCTATTACTCTAATACAAATGGGTGAAATTAACATACAAGTATGTTGATAGTAATGAAATCCACCTTGCTTTATTCCTACGAGTTACATACTATGAATTACTCACTAATTCTTTTAGCACACTTTGAATCACAGCAAGAACATATGTTTACACCGATCGATAATGGATAGAGATAAAGGCTTTTGCCAAATATGTAAAAAGAGAGTGCATAGTTGCTCTACTGTACTACAATGCATTACCTGTAAAGGGTATTATCATGTTAATTGTATCACAGTATTGAACAAACAAAATATTCGAGATTACTGTGAGTATTGGTATTGTATAAAATGTATGTCTAACACATTAATAATAACAATCATCTCGACAATGACTGTGAATTTATAGATGTCATATCTGAAAGTTGGATGCATGTTAATATTTCTTTCTCATTCCAAGAACTAGAAAAGAAAGCATTCGTACCGTTTGAAATCAACAGTGAGTCAGATACAGACATCCTATTTAATTCTGATCCAGATACAAATTACTATTGTGAATTCACTGAAAACATGAATAAGTGTAATTACCATATAAAAGATACCTTTAATAAGTCATGCATACAACTTGGTGTAACAGATACCACATTCTCTGTTGTTCATGTCAATATCAGAAGTCTGCCTCGCCACCATCAACAATTTGAAAATTACTTTGCCAATCTCAATCACTCTTTTTCAGTAATTGGATTCTCTGAAACATGGCTGCAGGAAAGCAATGTTGATACTTATAACATTGCAGGTTACCATATGGTAAATAACTACAGAAACAAAGAAAAGGGTGGTGGCGTGGCGGTCTGCATAAAAGATTCGCTTCTTTACAAACAAAGAGAAGATTTAGACAAAAGTAATGAAGATATAGAGTGTGTATTTATTGAGTTGGACAAAGGTATATTTACATACAAAATGAACGTTATTATAGGAGTTATGTTCAGGCCGCCAGACAAAGACGTAAATGTATTCACCTCAATCTTGCTATTTTAAAAAATATCCATAAAGAGAATTGCCTGTGTTATCTCATGGGTGATTTCAATATCAATCTGCTAAATGTGGATAAACATGCACCTAGCTCAGAATTTCTTGAATGTATGTATACCATGTCATATATTCCTCTCATTACCAAGCCAACTAGAGTAACTGCTACTTCTGCCACACTTATTGACAACATTTTTACTAATAACCTAACTATAAATAGCACAGAAACCTGTTCTGGTATACTATATACAGATATATCAGATCATTTTCCTGTCTTCTATGTCGATAACAATAGTTGTTCAACTTATGTAAACACAACATACATAACTAAGAGGTTTTATACCAATCAGAACAAAGCAAAGTTTACAACAAGTCTAACTAATGCTGACTGGTCTCTTGTTACTTCTGAGCTTGATGACCCAAATAATGCATATGCTGCTTTCTATTCACAGTTTGGTAAACATTATCTTAACTGCTTTCCTGAAGTAAAGATTAAACAAAAATACAGTAATAGAAAACCATGGCTATGACATGGGCTGAAGACCTCCATAAAATTTAAAAATAAATTATTCGCCTACTACAAAAAAGCACCTACCCTTACTAATGAAACTAACTATAAAGCATACCGCAATAAGCTTAACTCAATTTTAAGAAGAGCAGAAAGAAATCACTATCAATATATATAGTTATTAAAGCAAAATCAATCAAATCTTCTGAAATCATGGCAACTTATTAAGCAAATAATCAATAAAAATAAAAAAACCTCCCCAATCTCCAAAGATAACTATTAATAATCAATTAATAACCGATAAAAAGGTAATTGCCAATTACTTCAATAACTATTATGTTAAGGTTGGACCATCGTTGGCTGAAAAGATTACCAAAGATGGTATTGACCCGTCAATATATACTAAGCATCGAAACTTCCATACAATATTTATCTCCCCAGTTGAACTGAATGAAGTAGAAACTATAATGAAAGATCTAAAAATATCAAGCCCTGGGTGGGACTTAATAACTCCACATATTGTTAAATTAACATATCATACTTTCTTACTTCCTTTAACACATGTTATTAACTTGTCGTTAACTAAAAGTATTTTTCCAGACGACCTGAAAAGAGCAAAAGTGATCCCGATATACAAAGGCGGTGACAAGACACTCGTAAACAATTACCGTCCAATATCAATTTTGCCATTTTTTTCTAAAGTTCTAGAAAAAATAATGTACAACAGATTAACATCTTTTATAAACAAACATAACATCTTATATGATTACCAGTTTGGATTTAGGAAGAAGCATTCCGCAAACATGGCTCTTGTGCAACTAGTAGACAAAATTTCCACAGCTATAAATAATGGTGACTACTTACTAGGAGTTTTTCTGGACTTCAGTAAAGCTTTCGATACAGTTGACCATAAAATATTACTTAATAAACTAGAACATTACGGCATTAGAGGAAGAGCACTTGCCTGGCTGGAAAGTTATTTGTCTAATAGAACGCAGTATGTTTTATTTGATGGAATAAAATCGAACATTCAGTCCATATGCTGTGGTGTCCCACAGGGATCAATAATAGGCCCACTGTTATTCTTTATCTATATTAACGACATTGTTAATGTATCAGATATCCTATTTCCTATTATATTTGCTGATGATACAAATGTTTTTGTCAATGGTAACAGTCTTAGCGAGCTAGAAACTGTGATGAATCATGAACTGCAAAAATTAGTTATTTGGTTAAAGAGTAATAAACTATCTTTAAATATCAGTAAAACACATTTTATTGTCTTCAAATCAGTAAATTAAAAGGTATCCAATCCAATTGCCATCCTTATTATTCTTAGGAATTTTAATCGATGCTAATTTGTCCTGGACTTCTCATATGCAGTATATAAAATCTAAAATAGCCAAAGCCGTTGGAATTATAAGTAAAGCTAGAAAAACCCTGAGTAGATCATCCCTTGTAACGTTATACTATACATTTTTATATCCATATCTAATGTATTGTGTCGAAGTGTGGGGAGGAGCATATAATACACATCTTAGTTCTTTATTCAAATTACAAAAGTATGCAATTCGGTTAATTATGTCAGCTTCATACAGAGCGCACACAGACCAACTCTTCAAGAAGCTGTCCATTTTACCAATAAGAAAAATCTATGAATACACGGTTGTGCTGTTTATGTAAAAAATCGTTAAGAATATGTTTCCATCGGTTATGACAAGGATGTTCATTAGAAATAACGAACTACACGAACATAGGACACGCAACGCAGAATTTTACATGAAGTATTCATGAAAATAGTACTCCTGTGATTCATGTTTCTGTTTTTTTTCTTCAATCACAAATTGTTATCTTGCACCATGGAATTTACCTATGTATCACATGTATTGCGAGGGCTAATCAGCCACTCGTGGCTTCACATCCTCATTACAGAAACCATGGCAATCTATGTATTGGATTGAAATCTTTGATTGAAATGTATCACAGTTTCTGTAATAAACCATTATTATTATTATTATAAAATGTCCATATGAAAAAAAAACGTAAAACAAATTCTTGTTAAAAAGTCAGTAGAAATTGCACTAAAATGTAATAAATATGTAAATAAATAAATAAATAATTTAAAAGGTCAATTCCACGGATTCATAATGATGATTTCTTATTTTGAAATATCCCGCCCTAACTCTCGCCACTGTTCACGGTCGAATGCGCGCAGAGCGTCGACGTCGGCGCGGCTACGTAGTGTACGACCTGCTGACGGCAGAGTCATCCGCGGTGAGGGGTCAATACACAGATGGTTTTCCCTTTGGCGACCATGTTAACGTTTTGTCTGATTAAAAGAAAACGTGACCTGCAACATGTCTTCTCACTTGCTGATAAATGTTAACACAAATTGCATACGTCTAGCTCTCGTAAAATGCCTGTATGTGTGACACCCGTCAATATTTACAAATGACGGTGTAGCGAAACATTTCGTCGTTGAAATATCTGGTCGGCGCAGAAGTCGTATGCGCACGAGCGGAAATAGATAACCGAATATTTCATTACTTAAGCGAAACATTTGGTCGCTGAAATATTTGGTAAATTTTGACCTATGACCTTTACGTATTGTGTGTTAAAAAGCACGAGAGGAAACAAATAGACCAAATATTTCATTAGGCTACATACACGAAACGTTTGGTCTGAAATATTTGACTGTTACGTTGCCAGTTGTCGCTGTGAATGCAAGCTTGCCTTTGATAATATCATCATACATGAACTGTGTTATTAATGCATGAATAATTAATCGGGGCCAGTGTCACTGCAATTACTGAATTAGCCTACATTTAAGAATATGGGAACGACTGTTTTTTGCTGTTTTATAGTTCGTGTTCATTATAAGTTGATAACTGTAATTATGCACATGATTGTGCATAGTTATGTTCAATTAAAAGTTGTAGGCTGCATGCATCAAATAATTTTGATAATAAAAACAAATAATGAATTTACTAAGGATATTATTAGGATATATATTATAATTACTATACCGGACAAAATCTATAGATTCACCGTCTGATGGTGTTTGTTTTGTACTGACAATTGAATTGGGAGAGAATATGTGTGTATGTATTAGTCATGAATGAATGTGTACAATTGATAAAAATGGCTTTCATAAATCTAATCTACTTGTAATCATAATAATTTTATTATTATGCCCAATGATACATGTTTAGCTTTGATCATATTTAGCCTAGATTGTGAGTGCATTAATTGAGTAGATGTAAACGTCAAATCAATTGTCACAGTTTATTCATGCACACCATCTTAATTATAATAGTATAACTCGTTTGCTAAACAAATATGACTCAGTGTCCTTATACTGTTATAATTCAATGTCCCTGGAGTTCTCTAAAGCAATGTTCGTGGAGTTCTAGTACTCAACAAGAATAATGATTAACTAAAAGCATATCTATACCAAACGTTCAGTTCTAACTAAAGTTATTCAACATGCCACTACCAGCGTTCACAATTTCTTTTCCAATCACTTTCCTACGAGTGATCGTGAATGTCACTTCATAAGTTAAGTTTCTCACGTGCTCTATGGATTCTCCCTGATCTACGAAGATATGCACTGGTTGTACAGTTCTGTTCACATGTGTGGGGAGATTCCATATCTGGCTGAGTTACGTCATGCGGTACGTCATGTGGTATGTCAGGCGGTGCGTCACGTGGTACGACAAGCGGTACGTCAGGCAGTTCTGCATGAACAGGTTCTTCGGGAGGCAGTTTGGGAGACAATTCAAGAGACAGTTCAGAAGATGGTGTCTTCTCCGGCACCGAGCTATCACCAATCACACAACGACTCCTCACATGGTCAATGTGTATATGTACTACTCTCCCATCCTCGAGGCGAACGTGGACTGAATGACACGGGGCCAGTCCGTTCCACGATAACGTCACTGAGCCATTTTGTTTTGCCACTGAAGTTTATAACTTGTTCTACAACAACACCGGGCGCAACCTGCTGGAGATCGGAAGCGAGGCTCTGTGTAATGGACTTCCAGCGAGGCCGGACCCCAATGTCTTGTGGACCAACACCACGTTGAAGATTCCTTGACGGTGTCACACCTGCCTAACCTACAATTGCATTGGCTTGTTCTTCGTTCAGGCCGAGGGCTTCAAGGGTTCGTCCAAACAGAAACGGCTCTATAACAAGCCTCTTGTACGATGCACTGCAATGGAATGAATAACATATCTAAAGAGAAATCATGTACAGCCTGATACAGAAGATATATACAATTAACACATAAAATAACTGCACTATTTCCCATTTGCATTATTTAAATCGAACAAGTAGTATCCAAGGAATCAGTGTTAGAATAACACATCCCTTGCAAATGTGCTGCTTAATGAATTTGTTACTTGAAGTTAGTGATGTGTCAATGAAATGCAGATGTTTGCATCCGCTCGTGCACCTTCATTATTCTGACTATGACATTCAAATAGGCTATTCAAATAGCACAGAGTTCGGCGCAAAAGAATGTTAGATTTGACGAGCCATTGCATAGAGACAGCACTTTTAAAAGATTGTAGCGATATGACATCTAGTAAGCATATATCATTAGATTATACCTACTTTCACCTTAAAAGCTTCACAATCCAGGTGCCAGTAAGACGTAATGTACTGAATTAAACAAAGTAACGACTGCCATAACTTGGACATACATATATCCATGTATAATTAGATCAATTATCCTTATTCTTGTAACTTACAGAGATGACAATTTTCTCAAATTGTCTGGCACCAGATATCGCGTTTCGGTGGAATATATCGCTGTTTGTGTCGTGGTCTCGCATGCCTGCTTTGCCTGCATAAGCAGTGTTGCCGCAACCTAAAACATGTGAAATGTGTCTGCAATAAATAAATAAATAAATACTCTTGTCTATGAGCAATGCATCAAAACCGAAAGGTTATTAAAAAGAAAGGAAGGTATAGAACAATGGTATAGAGCACAATGAATATTTGTTAACGAAACATTTCGTCGTTGAAATATCTGGTCGGCGCAGAAGTCATATGCGCACGAGCGGAAATAGATAACCGAATGTTTCAGCACTTAGACGAAACATTCAATCGTGATTTAAATCAGCTTGATTTAAATCGCCAACCCTACACATGCGTATGCCATGTCATGGGCAACATGGCAAATAGTAATTACTACAAGCTATAGTATACTGTTACCATATTCCGGCTCAATAGTTGTGTGTACAGTACAGTAACTTATAGCATTTTAGTTTCTGGACCGACTATTCACACTGTCACGGTCAATGTTAAATTGGCGGAGGGAAAGTGTAAGGTTAGGTTTAGCCTTTCTAAAGGTTATTTGGAAATAATTAAAGTAGCACTATGTTTGTATATACACTTGCATTCTATATAAAGCTATCTGTTCGTGCTGATCGTCAGGTGTAAATAGCCTAGACTGCCTATAGAATAACCATGTCCATGCCTATACACATGCCATGGCCATGCCTTGGGCTTGGCTATGGCAGCTATGACTATGTCTATGTAGGGCGCAGTGGCTCAGAAGTAGAGTCCTGGGCTGCCGTGTCGATCAGTTCACTCATATGTATGAATGAGTACCTGGCTATAGACAGTGGTGGATATTTGTGTACGATTAGTCTTCGCACATCAATTGCAACGTGGCTGGATGCTTCCCACAGAAGTTGAGATGGTGTTCAATTGAACAGGTCTGCCAGGGGAGTAAAGTGTAAAGCGCCTTGAGCAGTCCTGATGACTGGTCCGGACTCTGCACTATATAAGAACTTACCTTTACTTTGATGTCGTGTATGCTAAACTTTATAGGCTTAGGCCTTAATTGCATAATTATGGCTATGTCCCTATGCCCACGACATAGCCATAGGGACATAGCCATGGCATAGGCATAGCCATGGCATAGGCCATAGCTGTAGCCATGACATAGCCATATGTTATAGGCATTGCGGGCATAACAGGCAGTCTTGATATCAGATTAAGACTAGTCTCAAACTTAGCCTAATCCTAAGGCTAAACCTAAACAAAGTGGAAGAAGTGTTGCAGCTGGGGGGGTGTCATGCAAGTGTCAGTCAGTGACACTGACAGTGTCGGTGAACACGCTAGAGCCTAGGCTCTAGCCCTAGGCTATCCGTGTGTAGGCCACAGAATGACAGATCAGATGGGTACAGCGACCACGTCCAACCATAACTCTAACCCTGCAGGTGGACATGTAAAAAATACATTAGTCCAATGCAAATGGTAATTCCAATATCATTCGGAACTTATAGTCACCTGGGCACACTGCAACATCCAACGACCGAATATTTCAGTAAGCTTGCCGGGAAATTTGCACATGACTCAATATGACCTATATAGGGCACCGCGCATGCGCACAATTGAAAATCTATCATATTTCAAGACGAAATGTTTCAGTACAACGGCAAGCATCAGGCTACTCCGCAACTAGGTCACACAGGCAAATTGCTGCCAAATATCCTTCCGCATATTCAAATCACCTAGAAATCCACCATTTTACAGTCAACACCTTCTACAATCAAGATTTAACAAGATTGCCATCCAGAGAATTAACTCTAGATGGCAGGTGGACAAGGAAGCCCTTTGGCTTATCTAGAGTCCAACCCTTTTATCTACATATATCCAGCCCTTCTGAGGTATGCGTCGATTTTATTTTTAAACATATTCACACTACTAGCACCCACACAATCATCAGATAATCTGTTCCATTCATTCACAGTCCTTTGTGAAAATGAGAACTTTCTCACGTCTAATCTACACTGCTCCTTTACTAATGTAACTTCATGTCCTCTAGTCTTTCTATCTTTCTTAACTGAAAAAAACATATTTCTATCAATATTTTCATAACCATTCAATATTTTAAACACTTCTATCTGATCTCCTCTCAATCTCCTGGTCTCTAGTGTTGTTAAACCACATTCTTTTAGGCGTTTTTCATAACTAAGATCCCTCAGTTTTGGTATCATTTTAGTCGCTCTCCTCTGTACTCTTTCTAGCATATCTATGTCCTTCTTGCGGTATGGCCTCCACGCTTGTATACAATATTCTAAATGAGGCCTAACTATTGTTTTGTACAGCGGTATTATTAGTTCTTTTTCTTTATATGCTATATTTCGCCTAATCAATCCAAGGATTTGATTTCCTTTTGAAGCTGCAATTCCACACTGCTCTGAAACCTTCATGTCAGCACTAATTGTCAGCCCTAAGTCTTTTTCTTTTACAGTAGTACTTAGTACAGTTCCCCCCATTGTATATTCTACATATTCGTTCCCATGTCCTGTGTGAAGGCATTTACATTTCCCAAAATTGAACAACATTTGCCACTTTTCAGACCATTTGATCAACCTGTCAAGATCATCTTGTAAATGCTGTCTATCACCATCACTTTCAATCCTTCTAAACACTTTTGTATCATCTGCAAATTTCAACACCTTGCTAGCTATATCATCGTCCAAATCGTTTATATATATTAAGAATAATATAGGTCCCAGTACTGATCCCTGTGGGACCCCACTCAAAACTGATTTCCAGTTTGAAGCCTCCCCATCAACAACTACCCGTTGTCTTCTGTCAATCAGCCATTTTTCTATCCAGTTAATTATACCATTTCCTATGCCATAGGCCTTTAGTTTAAGCAGTAATCTCTGATGTGGCACTTTGTCAGCTTTTTGAAATCTAGAGGTAAGATGATATCTACTGGTGATCCATCATCTACCCTTGGTGAGTATCTTCAAAAGAAACATAACATATTTGTTAAGCATGACCTCGCTTTTAGAAACCCATGTTGAGTTATGGGTTTATCAGAGTTATGTTTAACAAAGAGCCACCAATATGATCTTTAATTAGTCTTTCTAATGAATTTACAAGTCACTGATGTTAAGCTCACTGGTCTATAGTTCTCTGACTTGTTTCCTCGAACCTTTTTTTTAAATAGTACATAAATGTTTGCTTCTTTCCATTCCTAAAGGGAACCACTCCCTCTTCTAATGACAAGTTGAAAACTGTTGCAAGCGGTATGCTAATTTGTTCTACAATTTCCAATACTAGTTTGGGTGGAATACCATCCACTCCAGGTGATTTATTATCCTTCATAGCCCTAATTTTCTTAGCTACCATTTTCTGGGGTTACAATTAATTGTCTTAAATAGTCTGATTCTGCCCCCTTGAACTTAGCCTCTGGTACTGGCAGTGAACTAGTGTCTTCTCTGGTAAGCACTGAACTAAAATACTCATTTAGGTCTTCAGCCATTAAGAATCCTTCTGATATTATATTTCCAGCACTATCTTCTAGAGGACCGACCTTATCCTGAACTTTCTGTTTGCTTCGAACATACGCATAAAAACTCTTGCTGTCATGTTTTTTATTACAAGCTAATTTATGTTCATAGCTTCTCTTTGAATTTCTAATTTCAGCTGTAGCTTGGTTTAGTGCTTCTTTATAAATGTTGTAGTCTTCGTCATTTCCAGTACGTCTATATGACTTCCACATCATTTGTTTTATACTTAATTTTTCTAATGGCTTCTTT